>PVIU01007948.1:0-87409 GCA_004026605.1 Ondatra zibethicus | reverse complement strand
GCCACAAAATTGGAAAATGTAAAAGAAATGGACATTTTTTAGATAAATTACCATATACCAAAATTAAATCAAGACCAGGTGAAGAATGAAAATAGACCTATAAGTCATGAGGAAATAGAAGCTGTCATCAAAAACCTCCCAACCAAAAAAGCCCAGGTCCAGATGGTTTTAGTGCAGAATTCTACCAAAACTTCCAAGACGAGCTAATACCTATACTCCTTAAGGTGTTTCACATAATAGAAACAGAAGGGTCATTGCCAAACTCTTTTTATGAAGATACAGTTACCCTGATACCAAAACCACACAAAGATGCAACAAATAAAGGGAATTACAGACCAATCTCACTCAGGAACACCGATGTAAAAATTCTCAATAAAATACTGGCAAAGAGAATCCAAGAACTCATTATGGTCAGGTAGGCTTCATCCCAGACATGCAGGGCTGGTTCAACATGCAGAAATCTATCAATGTAATACAGCATATAAATAAACTGAAAGAAAAAAACCATATGATCATTTCATTAGATGGTGAAAAAGCATTTGAGAAGATTCAACACCCCTTTATGATAAAGGTTTTGGAGAGATTAGGGATACAAGGTTCATATCTAAATATAATAAAAGCAATATATAGCAAGCCAACAGCTACCATCAAATTAAATGGAGAGAAACGCAAAGTGATTCCACTAAAATCAGGAACAAGACAGGGCTGTCCACTCTCCCCATATCTCTTTAATATAGTGCTTGAAGTTCTAGCAATAACTATAAGACAGAATAAGGTGATCATGGGGATTCAGAATGGAACGGAAGAAGTCAAACTTTCAGTATTTGCAGATGATATGATACTGTACATAAATGACCCCAAAAACTCTACTAAAGAACTTCTACAGCTGATAAATACCTTCAGTGATGTGGCAGGATACAAGATCAACTCAAAAAAATCGGTAGCCTCCTATACACAAAGGATAAAGAAACAGAGAGGGAAATCAGAGAAACATCACCTTTCACAATAGCCACAAATAGCATAAAGTATCTTGGGGTAACACTAACCAAGGAAGTAAAAGATCTATTTCACAAGAACTTTAAGACCTTGAAGAAAGAAATTGAAGAGGATACCAGAAACTGGAAGGATCTCCCAAGCTCCTAGATTGGTAGGATCAATATAGTAAAAAATGGCAGTTCCACCAAAGGCAATCTATAGATTCAATGCAATCCCCATCAAAATCCCAACAAAATTCTTCATAGACCTTGAGAGAACTGGAACTAAGTTTATATGGAAAAACAAAAAGCCCAGGATAGCCAAAACAATCCTATACAATAAAGGAACTTCAGGAGGCTTTACCATCCCTGACTTCAAACTCTATTACAGAGCTACAGTAATGAAAACAGCTTGGTATTGGCATAAAAACAGAGACATTGACCAATGGAATCGAATCGAAGACCCGGATATTAATCCACAAACCCATGAACACTTCATATTTGACAAAGAAGCTAAAAGTATACAATGGAAGAATGAAAGCATCTTTAACAAATGGTGCTGGCATAACTGGATGTCAACCTGTAGGAGAATGATAATAGATCCTTATCTATCACCATGCACAAAAATCAAATCCAAATGGATTAAGGACCTCAATATCAATCCGACTACACTTAACGTGATAGAAGAGAAAGTGGGAAGTAGCCTGCAATACATGGGCACAGGACACCACTTCCTATGTAAAACCCCAGTGGCACAGACATTAAGAGCAATAATGAATAAATGGGACCTCCTGAAACTGAGAAGCTTCTGTTAAGCAAAGGACACAGTCATTAAGACAAAAAGGCATCCTACTGAATGGGAGAAGATCTTCACTAACACTATATTGGACAAAGGTCTGATCTCCAAAATATATAAAGAACTCAAGAAACTAGACATTAAAATTCTAAATTACCCAATTAAAAAATGGGGTAATGATCTGAACAGAGAATTCTCAACAGAAGAAGTTCGAATGGCCAAAAGATACTTAGGGTCATGTTCAACTTCCTTAGCAATCAGGGAAATGCAAATCAAAACAACTTTGAGATACCATCTTATACCTGTCAGAATGGCTAAAATCAAAAACACCAATGATAAACTATGCTGGAGAGGATGTGGAGAAAGGGGAACACTCATCCATTGCTGGTGGGAATGCAAACTTGTGCAACCACTTTGGAAATCAGTGTGGCGGTCTCTCAGTAAATTGGGAATCAACCTACCTCAGGATCCAGCAATACCACTCTTGGGAATATACCCAAGAGATGCCCAATCATACTACAAAAGCATTTGTGCAACTATGTTCATAGCAGCATTATTTGTAATACCCAGAACCTGGAAACAACTGAGGTGCCCCTCAATGTAAGAATGGATCAAGAAAGTGTGGAATATATACACATTAGAATACTATGCAGCGGTAAAAAACAATGACATCTTGAATTTTGCATGCAAATGGATGGAAATAGAAAACGCTATCCTGAGTGAGGTAAACCAAACTTAAAAAGACGATTATGGTATGTATTCACTCATTTGTTTTATGGACCCTAGCCATAAAACAAAGGACACTAAGCTTATAGCTCACAAGCCCATAGAAGCCAAATAGCAAGGTGAACCCAAAGAAAATCATATATAGATCCTTTTGGAAATGGGAAGCAAACAAGATTGCCAGGCAATGGCTGGGAATACAGGGGTAGGAATAGAGGTGGGGGTAGGGTGTGGGGGAAGGGGAGAGGGGGAAGGAGAAGAAAGAAGGGAAGGACTGGGGAGAGCTTGGGGGAGTAGGAGGGTGGAGATGGAGGAAAGGTGGATATTGGAGAAGGGAATAAGATATCTACATTATTGGAGTCATTTTAGGACTGGCAAGATACTTGGCTCTAGAGGAGATCCCAGGTGTCCATAGCAATGTCCCCAGCTAGGTCCTTGGGCAGCAGAGGAGAGGGTGCCTGAACTGGCATTGTCCCATAGTCACACTGATGAATATCTTGATCACATCCATAGAAATTTCGTCCGATGGATGGGAGATAGAGACAGAGACCCACATTCACACCAGAGCAATGGATTGAGATCCCAAGGTCCAGTCGAAGAGCAGAAGGTGGGAGAAGATGAGCAAGGAAGTTAGGACTGCGTGGGGCTGGTCCACCCACTGAGACAGTGTGCCTGATCTAATGGGAGCTCACCAAATCCAGTGGACTGGGACTGAATGAGCATATGATCAAACTGGACTCTCTAAATATGGCTGCCAATGGGGGCAGACTGAGAAGCCATCAACAACGACACTAGGACCTATCTCCTCTGCATGTATTATCTGTTTGGAAACCTAGTCGATTTGGATGCACACCTTCCTAGGCTGGGATGGAGGGGGGAGGTCCTTGGACATACCACAGCACTGGTCACCATGCCCTCTTTTAAGGAAGCAGCGAGAGGGGGGAGGGTGGGAGTGGGAGGGGACTGGGAGAAGGGGAGGAAATGTAAATTTTTTTGCATGAAAAAAATAAAAGAATATAAAAAAAAGAAAAAAAGCTTGGTATTGGCATAAAAACAGAGACATTGACCAATGGAATCAAATCGAAGACCCGGATATTAACCCACAAACCTATCAACACCTCATATTTGACAAAGAAGCTAAAATTATACAATGGAAAAAAGAAAGCATCTTTAACAAATGGTGCTGGCATAAGTAGATGTCAACCTGTAGGAGAATGAAAATAGATCCTTATCTATCACCATGCACAAAAATCAAGTCCAAATGGATTAAAGACCTCAATAAATCCAACCACATTGAACCTTATAGAAGAGAAAGTGGGAAGAAACCTGCAAAACTTGGGCACAGGAGACCACTTCCTATGTAAAACCCCAGTGGCACTGACAATAAAATCAACAATGAATAAATGGGACCTCCTGAAACTGAGGAGCTTCTGTAAAGCAAAGGACACAGTCATTAAGACAAAAAGGCATCCTACTGAATGGGAGTAGATCTTCACTTATCCCACATCAGACAAAGGTCTGATCTTCAAAACATATAATGAACTCAAGAAACTGGACATTAAAATTCTTAATAACCCAATTAAAAAATGGGGTAATGATCTGAACAGAGAATTTTCAACAGAAGAAGTTCAAATGGTCAAAAGATAGTTAATGTCATGTTCAACTTCCTTAGCGATCAGGGAAATGCAAATCAAAACAATTTTGAGATACCATCTTATACCTGTCAGAATGGCTAAAATCAAAAACACCAATGATAAACTATGCTGGAGAGGATGTGGAGAAAGGGGAACACTCATCCTTTGCTGGTCGGAATGCAAACTTGTGCAACTTTGGAAATCAGTGTGTCGGTTTCTCCGTAAATTGGGAATTAACCTACCTCAGGATACAGCAATACCACTCTTGGGAATATACCCAAGAGATGCCCAATCATACTACAAAAGCATTTGTGCAACTATGTTCATAGCAGCATTATTTGTAATACCCAGAATCTGGAAACAACCTAGGTGCCCCTCAATGGAAGAATGGATCAAGAAAGTGTGGAATATATACACATTAGAATACTACTCAGTGGTAAAAAAAAATGACATCTTGAATTTTGCATGCAAATGGATGGAAATAACACTATCCTGAGTGAGATAACACAGACCCAAAAATATGAATATGGTACGTACTTACTCATTAGTGGATTCTAGCCATAAACAAAGGACATTGAGCCTATAGTTCACATGCCTAGAGAGGCCAAATAGCAAGGTGAACCCAAAGAAAAACATATATAGATCCTCCTGGAATTTGGAAGCAAAGAAGATAGCCGGGCAAAAGTTGGAGCACGGGGGTGGGGGTAGGGGTGATAGTGGGGTTGAGGAGGGGGAGAGGGGGAATGAGAAGGGAGAAGGGAAGACTGGGGAGAGCTTGGGGGAGTGGGAGGGTGGAGATGGATGAAGGACGGATATTGGAGCAGGGAAGAAGATATCCACACTAAGGGAGCCATCTTAGGGTTGGCAGGAGACTTGGCTCTAGAGGGGATCCCAGGTGTCCACAGGGATGTCCCCAGCTAGGTCCTTGGGCAGCAGAGGAGAGGGTGCCTGAACTGGCATTGTCCCATAGTCACACTGATGAATATCTTGATCACATCCATAGAAATTTTGTCCGATGGATGGAGATAGAGACAGAGACCCACATCCACATCAGAGCAATGGACTGAACTCCCAAGTTCCAGTTGAAGAGCTGAAGGAGGGAGAAGATGAGCAAGGAAGTCAGGGCCTTGCGGGGTTGGTCCACCCACTGAGACAGTATGCCTGATCTAATGGGAGCTCACCAAATCCAGCTGGACTGGGACTGAATGAGCATGTGATCAAACCGGAGTCTCTAAATGTGGCTGCCAATGGGGACTGACTGAGAATCCATCGATAATGGCACGGGGACCTCTCTCTTCTGCATGTAATGGCTTTTTGGGACCCTAGTTTATGTGGACACACACCTCCCTAGGCTAGGATGGAGGGGGGAGGGCCTTGGACTTCCCATAGGGCAGGATACCCTGCCCTCTCTTAAGGATGGAAGGGGAGGGTGGAGGGTTAATGGGGGAGTGGGAAGGGAAGGGGAAAAGTTGAGGAAGTGTCAATTTTTGAATGGAAAAATAAAAAACCTATATTGCAATAAACAGACCCAATGAGCAGCATACCTTATAAATAGGCTCTGGTTAGTTGCTTTTCCTCCACAGAGAGTATCTGGTTCTGCAGTGATTTCTGCAAATTTCTTTAATCTCACTGAAACACAAATTGCCACAAGGATAGCTCTGTTCCCAGATTAGTTCATTGTGGACTCAGTTTAGAAGGTTTCAGTTTTGAGGTTCTGAAAAGGCCTCATTAAGGAAGTTGTCTCAGCAGTATAGTGGTTGCAGAGTCTACATTCTGAACATTTCAGTTGAGTGGGATGGTAACTATGGCCTGGGCTCTGCTGCAATGTGCCCTGTTGATACATCCTATCTTGGCTGGGACATGCTGACTCAGGGGCAAATAATCTGCCACCATCACTTGCCTGTAAGGTGAGTCATGCAATCACTACAGAATTTTCCAGAAGCAGGGATGTGATGATGGTACAACTGGGTTGAGAGACTTGAGTTATATAAATGGCCCCCCAAAACTGAGTGACTTTGGATCACTCCATACATCTCCTTTCTACTGCTGAATCTAGACTGTTAGACTTGAAGGTTTTGTATTTTTCTATTGAAAAACTTGACTGGATCACAGCTGTCCTCTTGAACAAGTCACATTAGATGAAGGTATTTGGTACATGTGATTAACATCTTCATCACTTGTTCTTAAGGAAAGCAGCTAACCCTTAATAATATGGTCAATTAGTTGAAGAATGCAAAAGCCAAGTTTTCTAGAAAAGAACATTGCTGCCTCAGGGCTGTGACAGACACTTCCTGCGATTCTATATGGAAGTCTGCTGTATCACATTCAAGCTTGCCAATTTCAAAGTTTTGCCAACCCTTAAAGTCTTCTTTTCTATATTTCCATATCCATCCATCCATCCATCCATCCATCCATCCATCCATCCATCCATCCATCCATCCAATCTTCACATCTCTTTCTCATGTAGAGAACTGGGTGACATGCATTGCTTCTTGTTCAAAACATTTTCAAAGTATTCATAAACTTCCTGCAATAGTTTGGGTTGAGGAATATTTAGGTACCTAAATGGTAGAGGTTATACTACTGATAAAATGGAGAACACTGCAGAATAGGTGCTGTCTTCAAAGCTTGTCTGCCTCTCTTCTGACCTTCTAGATACATTTTACTACCTGTTTCACTCATGGAGTCCATATCTGAAAACAGAGGCAGTGATACTATTTCTTTGCTCTCGGAGTTTTAGAGACCAATGGAGGGTTTGTCTTGTAGTAGTGAGTCCCCTCTCCTTCCAAGTCTCTACTTACAATGGGCTTGAGGTAGGAGAAAAGGAGAGCATGGGCCATTCAAAAGAGGGGCATACTGTTAGAGCAAGGGCAGATTTCTGGCTTGTTTTATGGAAATAAAAAGTATTAACCTTTCAGTTTCCAGCCAGCCTTTGGCACTCTTCTCTATATCAAAAACAACTTGGGCATCCATGACAGTCAATTTATCTGCTTTCCCAACTTCTCCTGGCTCTATTGCTGTGTCTCATCCCTGCCCCCCCCCCCAGTCCTTCCTCTCAACTCACTGGAAGCAAGTAAATTTTGGGATAGTCCCTATCCCAGAATTCTACCTAGTGGTAAGCAGAGAAGGAGAAGGAAATGTGGGTGAGTAGTAAGGCTTCCTATGCCCCCAAGGAGGTAAAGACTCTATGCTCTCATGGGGCTTACTGCAAGCTCCAGGGACAGTGGAATAGAATAACTGCTAACTACATGGATGTTCCAGTATTTAGAATTCCCAGACCCTAGCTGTTGATCTCATGCTAACACATACGCATTTCTCCCTGTCCAGTTTTTCTCTACACCCTCTGCCTTGGAAACAGGTGTTTCTGTAACCAGGAAAACCGCCCAGGTTGTAGCATGAGATTATGGGCAGGGGTACTTCATAGAAACAAGGGACAACTTATCACTGCCCTCTTAGAATATCACCTCTTGAGAGTCGTGATGGTAAAGACAAGGCTGTAGAATCTGGTGCTTAGCTGGTATTCTGCTTAATCATTCAACCTGTTTGTTATGTACAACAGAGTCTCCCAGAAGGGCAGTTCTACTGCAGGTGCCTTGAATTCAGATCCAACCTAGACATTCACCAGTTAGTACTCTTGAGCAAGCCCTGAGGCCCCATGGTTTGGTAGGTAGGATCTGCACTTAGTGTGTACTCTGTTGGGTTTTGTAAGGATTTAATGGGTATCCTCAGGCAAAGGTTAAGATAGCTCTCAATGCATAGACCTCTATGTACAAGCTGGGTTGATGATTGTGGTCATAGTGATGAATTTGGACATGGGCTCATCAGCATCTTGATCAATCAGCAGGCTAAACAGAGAGCACTTCTAGAAAAGCTCACAGGGAACTACATTTTCAGGTAGCAATGCTGAGCTCTGAAGTGGGGGGACTCAGTCTGATAAGGAAAATAAATGGAGGTGCTCGTGTGCTAAAACACATGCAGGACAGTTATAGCAGTGCTTGGCACATAGCAAGTGCTCAATGAATGCTAAATGTTATAGATAAGGTAGAATTAGAAGGCTATGTGGACTCAAGGAAATGCCACCTAGTTAATGTCTCTCAAAAGATACCTAGCCTGACTCACTTGTCACCTCTTTTACCCCGTTCACATTGCTACACTCATTCCACTGTACACCAGAGAAAATGTAAATGAATGCAGTTATGTATCTCCTTAGAAAGAGTGGAATTACACTGACTACTTATTCCCATATGCTACAAAGTATAGTGTTGGCCAGGGTGCCATGTTTGATTCCTAGAACATAAATACAGGGAAGGCAATGGATATACCCATGGCTTGTAGATAATCAGCAATGAGAATTTATCAGGTGGCCAATGATGGAAACCAGTCTAGTTCCATGGTATGAACAGTCCTGGTTGTGAAACAGTTGAATATCTCACCCTTCAACTCTTCTGCCCTTCAGCCCACCAGAGATACCAGCTGCACTTGAGTCCCACTGACCTTAAACCTAACCTCAGCTATTAGCTCTTTTTGAGGCGTTCCATGCCCACCCACTTCTAGCCTTTCTAAGACTCATGAGGAAGAAACAGGATGATCCTCAAGTCACAGTCAAGGAACATGGTACCTAGATGCCAAGTCCAAGTAAATGTTCCCTAAGGAGGTGTGGTAATTTGAATGCGAAATATGCCTTACAATTTCTAGAAGTGATCTCAAGCTAGTGGTGTTGTTTGGGAAGATTTATGTGGGTAGCTTTGCTGGAAGATGTATGTAAATTGAGGATAGGTTTTGAGATTAAAAGCCTCACCTATTTTCAGTATGCTTTCTCTGCTTTGTGCTTGTGGCAGAAGATGTAAGCTTGTAGTCTCTTGCTCCAGCAATCATACCTGCTATTTGCTGTCATGCCTCTTTGCCAGGATGGATGCTTATCCTTTTGAAACCATAAGCCCAAATAAACCCTCTCTTCCTTAAGTTGTCAATGATCATGGTAATTTATCATAGCAACAGAAAAGCAACTCATATATGAGGATAGAATCCCCTTCACTTAAAATGGGGTCACAGCCTGATATACTCATCATACATTGAAAGTATGGTGTATGGGAAATCCATTTACTACACCTAATCTAGTTAACACCATAGCTTAGTCTTGTAGCCCAGTGTGGAGTATCAGTTGTCCCATAACCACACAATTGACTGGAGCTTCTGTCACTGTTCAGCCTAGAATCAAGAGAAAATTTTATGCTAATTGCTAGCTGGGAAAAACAGCAAAATTAAAAATCTTTAAGTTATATTATATAGGTGAAAAATCAAAAAGTGAACCACCATAGATCAGATACCATTTATCTGTTTCTCGTGTCCATGAGAGAAAAAAATGAAATAGTTCCATGCAGTTACCCAACTGTCCTGAAGGTGGCGGGGCATTTACAATGGAAGGTCCTGCAGTGAGGACTGGCAAATGAGTCCCAAACTGATAATTGTGAGCCTGCCATGGGGTAGAGAATTCATTCCTGTGGAGCTTCTACTATAATCCAGCAGTGGGATGTCAGTACCCCTTCATTAGCTAAAAAAAAAGTTTTTGGGAAAAAGTTTTGGGAAATGGAGCAAGTTGCCCCAAGTCATGTACTTGTTCAAATGAAGGTCTGTGTGGCTTCTCCATGCCCCTGACCTTACTAACAGTTCTGTGATCAAGCATGAAAGCTGGGTCTCTAACACCTACTTTACTAGACACAGATTGGGCTGGAAGAGAATTTGGTGATACTCTGCAGCTCTGCCTATGCATAGACACAACTTCATTATTTTCCAGATGAGCTGTTTGTTTCTGCTATAATATTAGCAGGTTCCTAAGCAACTGCTCAGTGAGCTGCAATGCTGAACTTTTTTTTAGAAACTAAGAAAGACCTTTAAAAATGTAACATAAGCAGGAGTTTTGGATGCAAGAACGAACTGGTTCGCTGTCCAGTAAGCAAGCTATGCAGGTAGAAGGCCATTTTCTCTTCTTTCTGACACTACTCCTTCACTTCCCTGGGCCCTGTGTTTAGTCACCTGTAGAAATTTTTACCTCAGCTGGCAAGGCTTCCAGGGTGTGGTATTTGTGGTGTTACTATTTGAAGGTTAACAGAGTTTGAATAAAACATTTTTGCTACATTTACAGGTGAAAAAGTGAGTCTCTACCAGGGATTACTGGCCTTCTTGGAAACTACATATATTGTAGCAAATAGCACCTCAAGCTCATCTTAAACTAGTAATAACACACTGCTCTCAAATGTACCCATGGGCGATTCACACATCAGAAGCAAATACCTGGTAATCACTAAATTTTTTTTCTCCAAGCAAAGCAAGTCAATATAGCTGTCTACATTAAAAAATGAAACTGAATTTATTTTGGCCTTCTGACTGAATTTTTACAGGCTCTCAAAATTCTAGTGTCTAGAAACAATCTAGGTCAGAGGTTACACACTGGTGAGCAGGTGAGAGAGGACTAATGTTGCCTGGCGATACAGTTTGGCTCATAGCATTAAAAACTCACTTTCAATTATTTGCACATTTTAAAGATTTTTATTTTATTTTATGTATATCAGTGTTTTGACTGCACATACGCATGTGTGTCACAAGTGTGCTTGGGTTGAAGAGAGGGCCAGTTCTCTGGAGTAATGAATGGCTGTGAACTACTCCTTCACTTTCCTGGGACCCAAGTTTAGCCACCTGTAGAAACATTTACCTCAGTTGCCAGGGTACTGGGAACTGAACCTGGGTCTTCTGTAGGAGCAACAAGTGCTCTTAACTGCTGAGCCATCTCTCCAGCTGCCTATTATTTGATAATATTAAAACATTAGAACACATGGAAACTCAGGTCCTCTGAGAAAACATATAGAGTAACTCCAATCCTGTTCCAACAGAGGTAATTCCTTACCTGGGGAGAGGGCTCTTGCTTAGATAAGTCTGTGAACTCTGAATAGTAAGAGAGTGATAGGGTTTGAAGGGCAATCTGTAATATGTCAAAACTTCTGCTGAAATTCATAAGGTGACCCTTGAACTAAATAAAACAGTTAGTGGTAACACATGTTGCCTAGCACTGAACTGAATTGCCATCAGCAATTTTAAGTCTTTGTCCAATCACAGACACATACGGAGGAAACAAACACCTATTCCTATGTGCTGTGTTGTGAAACACGCTGCCCATGAGGTAAAGTAGGGAAATGGGCACTGAGATGAGAGTACGGCCTGTTTACTCTCAGTTCCTTGTGGTAAAGACTTCTCAGGAAAGTCCCCGGTTATGGACAGACCGGGCACAGTCCTCTAAGCTCTCTCTTCTCAGTCTAAGCCAAGAATGGCCCTAACTACCTAGTTATTCCTCCAGTATGTAACCTAGCATCTTGTTAACTGTCAAAATTCCCAAGCTGACAGGGATAAGGCAGAGTTGAGAGCATCTTCTGATTACATGGGGTAGGGGGTGCCTTGTCCTACATACTGGAATTTTGTCACCCAGTTGGAGCTGGACCGGGAGAAAAATCAATGAATGGACTCTGGCAGAGTCAGGAGTCCTAGTTCACTCACAGGCTTTGAATCACAACTCCACCCACTTCTGTGCTGGAAGGTTATATTGCTTGGGGTCAGTCACCCTTTCATTCCCTGACAGCTGAGGGGGCTCTTCCATGGTTATCAGGAAGGGACTGATATCTCAAACAACACCTTGCAATGAAAGTCTAATGAGCTAGAGGTTGAATACAGATTCAACCTTAACAAGGATGCCTTCTCTTGCTGGAGAGGGAAGGAAAAACGCAGGGAAAATGGGAGAAAGAGGGGTGTCACTATCTGGAGATCATATCCTGGGCAGCTAGAAACCCCAGAGAGTAGTTAGGCAAGTTCTGAGAGAGGGACCTCTCACAGACACTGCTTCAAGTCTTGTGGCTGCAAGGTCTCCAGACTTAAACCTGCTATTTTGCCTCTCCAAGCCTTAAAGGCCCATGATGTAACACAGGGCAGCTCCACATGCCTTTGAGGATTAGTATGTGCATCTTAAAAGACAGTATATATAAAGCATCTCTAGGGATATGTGGATTCCAGCAGGCACTATCTTAGACACAGAGGAAATCCATGCTGACAAATGACAGTTGGAAAAGGACCCTTTAACAATGTTGTTGAACCATGTATACCCGGTGACTTTACTTTTCTCCCATGTAGAATTTCGAACTGTATGAATTCTACAGTCCCTTTCAATTCATATTGTTTATGACGCTGCAGTAAATGTAATTCCCTATAGAGCCACCCAGCCTTATACCAGTGTACTCCTTTCTGCCTTGCTATGTAGGGATAGGTAGAAAAGGTCACTGGAAATTCATATGGTTCTGAGATTAGGTGTCCTGTGCTGTGACTCCCCAGCTCCCTCTGCTCTAGTTATGCAACATAGAACAGCATCTTCCAATCTTGTTTAGCAGCTTACCATTTGTAAAATGAAGACAAAAATATGACCTGTGGCTTGGACCACGAGAGGAGGAAACAGAATGAGATCTTATTTGTCAATCACTTTCTGGTACATGTCAAGTGCTTCAACATATGCTAGGCATCATAATTACTTAGGTTTGCTTTAAAGAGCAGGGAGTGATCTTTTGAGAATGGTTACAGGAAGTCTGTCTGCTGGAAAACTGGAAGAGGGGCAGGCATTTTGAACAAAAGGGATCTTTCTAGACAAAAATTAACATGTCACTATGGAAACTCAGATCCAGTCTATGCATGGAATAATAGAACTTTGTATGCACCTTCCAAACCTGTAGGGACGCTTTAACAAGGGTCCTCATGTAGGGAGGAATAATCTCTGGGCAGACCCCTTTCCCTTTTTGGGTTTCAGTTGCCCTACCTATAAAAGGTAAGTGGCAGACTGGACAATGGTTCTGACTGAGGACCTTCTGGTCTAGTTCATTATCCTATGTGACTGCCAGCCTGAAGAGTGAACAGAGCAGTCAGGTCCCCTGGGGTCCTTACCTGAGGTACTCATAGAGCCCATACATGGGCAGGAAGTCAATGTCAGATAAGAACACGTAGGGTGTGCTGATGTGCTTCATAGCCACATTGCGCAAGAGGTTGACAGGATAGAACTGACCCTCCTTATACACGATGTGGTAGCCCACATTGTGGCGGCTCATGAGCACCTCGGATCCCTGGGCATAGCGGAGGAACTGCTGGGCTTCAGCATCCGACAGGTAGAGGGCCAGGCTGATGGGCCCCTCCCAGTGCTTACAGATGGCCTCTAGCATCTGGAGTCTGGAAAAGAAGGGAAGAAAGCAGCATCAGCATACCACCTTTGAGTCTCTGTCTCTAGCATGTCCTGGTCAATTAGCTGCAAACCCGAATCTCTTGACTAAATATGACTAAGTCCCTTACAAGTAAAACAGACACAGAACACCCACCTTGTTGATCCTAATCTTCCTCTACTTGCAACTGATTGTATGACACGTTTCCCATTTTAAGCCTCATATTCATCTCCATTCACTCTAAGCTTCAGATTCATCCTCAAAGATGCTATGACTTGGCTGGGTTTTCCACCCAAGGTTCAAACATTGAAGTCAGGTCCTCTGTATTGAGACTTTTAAGAGATGGGACTGAGGGAAGGTAGCTCAGTCATTTGGGGTGCTATACTTAGAAGGGATGAATGTGGCTCTCCTTGGATCTCAGTTAATTCTCACAAGCATGGGTTATTAAAAAATGACTCCCTTGGCTTCCTTTCTCACCAAAGATCTTGCCTTCTTTTGGAAGTGCACTGCTTTTCATTTAAGAGACAGGTGAAGATGGGCACCTTCACTTCCAGCACTCGAGAGACAGGAGCAGGTGGATCTTTGTGAGTTCAAGGTCTGTTTGGTCTACAAAGTGAGTTCCAGTACAAAACATATGGATACTTTATCTCAAATAACTAATCCCCCGAAAATGAACAAGAAGAGAGACAGACAGACAGACACACACACAGGTTCTTGATTCCCTTTCTAGATGAAGCTGTTTTACTTCCTGCTTCGTTGTCATGTTTTGACAGCAAAGGATGCCCTATGGTTCCTAACATTCACATGCATTTCTGTTCCCCTTGTCAAACACCTAGTTCACTAGAGTCTGAGCGGGCTGCTACATTTTGGATTTACAGCCTCTAATGCTACAAAGTAAATAGATTTCTTTATAAGCATTTAGCCTCAGATATATTGTCATAGCAACACAGAATAAATATTACAAAATAAATGGACTGAATATGTGTGGGATTATAGCATAAGGTCTGAACTCTTCTAGCCCAAACTCCTATTCTTTCTCAGCAAAGGTTTAAAAAAAAGATTGTGGTTCTCCTAAGACACTGACCATCTCCAGAAGC
Organism: Ondatra zibethicus; assembly: GCA_004026605.1. Taxonomy (NCBI): domain Eukaryota; kingdom Metazoa; phylum Chordata; class Mammalia; order Rodentia; family Cricetidae; genus Ondatra; species Ondatra zibethicus. The sequence goes on along the minus strand of PVIU01007948.1, from coordinate 72,946 downwards.
TTGGTCCAAAGCAACACTCAAACAAGCAACAAAATGAGAAATAACTATAATTATTAACATATTCTGGTGTGCTAAACACCTTCCAGAATTCTCCCAACACACTTGTACAACGTCTTGTTGAAACCAATGAGGCTCCAACTTTATTTGTGAACTTATTGACCGGATATATAACTATATAGATATAGATATAGACAGTTACCTTAATGGGGTCTTGGAGTGGGTGAGAAAATAATAAAATTAGTGTTTGGTGAAAGTAACAGAAAAAACACAGGGACAATGGAGACTCAAGTGTATGTGGGGTACCTAGGGTGGGGCCATATTCAGTTTTCAGAATTTCCTGCTCCTGGAAGCCCTGAGCAACTTGGCAAAGCTAAGCTAGGCCTGGTGGCTAAGCATGCCTTAATTCGGAAGGCAAAGGCAACTGCTGTATGATTGAGGCTAGCCTATGGGCTATAATAGCCCAGTCAGCCTGGGCTCCAGAGTCAGATGCCATCTCAAGAAAACCAAAAGGTAAATCAAAATCCAGACCAAACAGAAACAAACACATTAAAACAACTTTGCAGGGCTACTGTGAAGAGCTGAGGGGATGGAGGAGTCACACGAAGTCCAGAGAAAGAACAGCAACAACAAAGGTGTCTCCAAAAGGAATGAGGCAGCAAGCAAATTTGGCGATCAATCATGAAGATTCTATTTCAAAGACATCAGACCATCAGAAGTGTCTGGTGTATAAAGCCTGTGCAAAAGACACAGCAAAAGCCTATTTCAGTTCTTTTTCTCCTGCTCAGCAAGAGGTACTCATGTAATCAGTAGCCTCCCTGTCAGGATGCCTGCTTTATGGGGCAATTACCAATAAATCGATTCTGTGCATAGAAATGCATGGAAACAAAAAGGGAACAGACATACCTGCCTCTGCTCAATTCATTCACCCTGGACTTCCAAAGCTTTCTTTCGGTGATTCTATTAGTGGATACTGCCCTGATCTGCTGCTTCTTTCACTGGGAATGATTAAGAGGCTCACCACGGTAAAATACCTTTGTGTTTTCTGTCCCGTTAACCACAGCCAATAAAATGCAATTTAAAGGCTGCTAGATGCAGAAATGGAGTTGTGGGTCCATTTTTGGAGCAGGCTCCTGCTTTTGCCTGGTACCTGAGGATCTTCCTTGATGCTTCTGTGGAGGTGAGGGACCCTGAGCACCCACAGAGAACCATGGCTATGAAGCCCTTCGGATTTGAAAGCAAATCTTCCTGCATAGATAGAAGTGCTGCTGGAGACATAGGGCGCAGGATGTGTGTTTGATTTGAGAGAAGATGGTTTAACTCTGTCTGGTTTTGAATCTGCATTTTCTAAGCCAAGGAGCAGGCCCCATCTGGCACAGCCTTACTCCAAAATCCATGAAGGTTTTGGAATGAAAATCTAGTCAGAGTACTTAACGTTCTCAGGAGAAAGGTACTGTTGACGCAGAAATAAGCCAAACTTTAAAGAAGATGGTGCCAAATGTTTTCAGGAACCTCAGTGAGGAACAATTGCCTCTTCTTCCCCAGAGCTGACCCTCAGCAAGGACAATGATAGTATAAAAGGTGATACTGTAATGAACTTCTTACTACCTGCTGCTAGTAAGGTGCCAGCCAATTGGTAGCTGTTATCATATTTAATATTCATAGTGACTATCAAGTCAAAGAATGGAAGTGATTCTGTGAGTCAAGCAGCTGTAAATTAGAAGGGTGGCTGGCAGGACCCATGCATCTCCTGGGAGTAAACAGGAGTGTAGAGTTTTATTATATGGCAGAGTACTATTGAGCTGCTTGCTGTAAGATAGATTCAGCAGGAAGATTCTACTCTATCGATATTCCATGATTCCCCAGAAGAATGTCTGGTTCTGGGTCTTTTCTTTCATGGTCTTATTGATGTTGCTACAAGGATTTCCATGGTTGTTTAGCCATAGGAGAATAATGAGAGGATGGAGAAAAATTCCTCTGGGGAATGTGTGAAAAGATGAAACTAATGGGAATACTATGGAAATAGATAAAAGTTCCTATGCTTCTTTACTCCTATTCAGCATAATTTTATGACTACCCCAACTGCTGTAAAAAGAAATTGCTTTATTTGAACCCACTAAGGAATACTTAATGTGTCCTGTTGATTGTATGAGAGGCACTGATTACAGGAAATATTTCATGGATAGATGATATTAGGAACTCATTTGCACGTTGGCTACTGTAAACTTGGGAACATCTGATTACACAGAGAAGGTTTAAAGTCTACATTTATGCCTAAAATACCTGTTATGAGATCAAAGGCACATGGAGAAGGTGTACTTATAATTAAACCTAGAAAACTTAATGCTTACTATACTACATGGTGCAAAAACTACACCAGTCCTCTTGAAGAATGAAACTCTTTTAGATTTGTTTCTTAAGACTCAATGTCTGGTACCTTGTAACCAGTAAAGACAGCTGGCCAGAATATTTTAGTTAGAATAAAAAGACAGAATCACCTGCTAACCTCAGAGGCCAGCTGTTTCCTGCTTGACCAGCCAAGACAGGTGGTGCTCTTTGAGTGTAGAGTACATGATCTGTGACTAACTTTTGTTCCTCAGACATGGAGGGAAAAACTAGGTAGAAGGATTGGGGAACATTTTAATGTAATCTTGAAAGTTCTTGAGACTTATGTAAAATCCATGTTTTACATGCCTTGTTGCACATAATGGTTTCATCATTAGAAGGACAAATCAAAGGGGTCCTCTCTTAAAAAGACAGAGTGTGTATAATCAGCACATCACTGTGCAGGTCTCCATTCTGTCCACACTAACTCCATAACTCCTACTTGGGACTCTGGCAGGTGGTGCCCAAACAGGGACTTTATACTCAAGTCTGTTTAACGCAAAGTTTGACCAAAATCCAAGCCACTAGCCAATGGATAGGTGTTAGGATCATAACTGACACCCCAAGTATTTCATTCACCTTGCCTGCTTCCCAAAAAAGAATGTGTGTTAGTTTCTTTTCTTGCTGATTTGAATAATAGCTGACAAAAAGAAACTTAAGGGAGTCAGGGTTTATTTTGGCTCACAAGTTTTGAAATGGTATAGTCCATCATGGTTGGAAAGCCAAAGTAGCAGGAGTGTGAGGCAGCTATTATATGATGTCTGCAGGCAGGAAGCAGAAAGGAGAGAGGAAGTGTGACTGAACTAGAAAATCTCAACTTCTGCCCCCAGTGATGCTTTTCTCCACAAGGCCTCTACCTCCTAAAGCTTCTATAACCTTCCAAAATAGCACCAATAGCTGGGACCAAATGTTTAACCACTTGAGCCTATGGAAAACATTTACATTAAAACCACAATAAGTGTGTTCTTTACATGCTCTCAGTTAGTCTCAGTTTCCTTTCCTTTATTTTCTCTGACTGTGCCACAAAGGTCTGTTTCTCTCATGGCTGTTGTTATTCATTCACGCCTGATCCTTAAAGACTATCCACCCCTATACAGTATCAAATGACACAAAGCTCTGTGCATCTTTTTGATTCCTGAGCTGGAAAGATGGGACAGTCAGGAGAGGCAGATCTGGGCAAACCCAAGAATTTTTTTGTTTTTTCTATTGATTTTTTATTGAGCTCTACATTTTTCTCTGCTCCCATCCCTGCCTCTCCCCTTCCCCTTTAACCCTCCCCCAGGGTCCCCATTTTACTCAAGGTCCCTCACAATTTACTCAGGAGATCTTGTCTTTTCCTACTTCCCATGTAGATTAGATCTCTATAAGTCTCTCTTAATGTACTCATTGTTGTCTAGGTTCTCTGGGATTGGGGTTTGTAGGCTGGCTTTCTTTAATTTATGTTTAAAAACCCCTAGGACTGATAATTGTCTTTCTGTGTCTGGGTTACCTCACTCAAAATAATGTTTTCTAGCTCCATCCATTTTCCTGCAAAATTCAAGACGTTGTTATTATTTTCTGCTGTGTAGTACTCCATTATAGGTTTATGATGAATTTTGCTGGGATTTGAATCTGTAGATGGCTTTTGGTAAGATTGCCATTTTTACTATGTTAATTCTGCCTATCAAGAGCATGGGAGATCTTTCCACTTTCTGGTGTCTTCTTCAATTTCTTTCTTTAAAGACTTAAAGTTCTTGTCATACAGGTCTTACACTTGTTTTGTTAGAGTTATTCTGAGATATTATATGCTATTTGTGGCTACTGTGAAGAATGTTGTTTCTCTGATTTCATTCCCAGCTCTTTTATCATCTGTGTGCAGAAGGGCTACTGATTTTTTTTTCAGTTAATCTTGTATCCTGCTATATTGCTGAAAGTGTTTATGAGTTGTAGAAGTTCATTGGTAGAATTTTTGGGATCACTTATGTAAACTATCATAGCATCAGCATACAGTTAGAGTTTGACTTCTTCTTTTCCAATTTGTATCCCTTGATCTCCTTTTGGTGTCTTATTGCTCTAGCTAGTACCTCAAGAACTATATTGAATAGATATGGAGAGAGTAGACAGTCTTGTATTGTTCCTGATTTCAGTGGAATCGGTGGGAATATTTCTCCATTTAGTTTGATGTTGGCTGTTGGCTTGCTATATATTGCCTTTATTATGTTTAGGCATGTTCCTTGTATCCCTGCTCTCTCCAAGACCTTTATCATAAATAGATGCTGTATTTTGTCAAAAGCTTTTCCTGCATCTAATGAGATGATCATGAAGTTTTTATTTTTCAGCCTGTTTATATGGTGGATTACATTGACAGATTTTTGTATGTTGAACCATCCCTGCATCTCTGGGATGAAGCAGACTTGATTGTGGTGGATGATGGTTATGATGTGTTCTTGGATTCGATTTGCCAGTATTTTATTTAGTATTTTTGCGTCAATGTTCATGAGTGAGACTGGTCTGTAATTCTCTTTCTTAGTAATGTCTTTCTGTGGTTTGGGGAGGAGGGTAATTGTAGCCTCGTAAAAAGAGTTTGGCAAAGTTCCTTCTGTTTCTATTGTGTGGAATAATTTGAGGAGTATTGGTATTAGTTCTTCTTTGAAAGTCTTGAGCTGAAACCATCTGGTCCTGGGCTTTTTTTGGTTAGGAGACTTTTGATGACTGTTTCTATTTCTTTAGCAGTTATAGGTCTGTTTAATTTGCTTATCTGGTCTTGATTTAATTTTGGTAAGTGATATTTATCCAGAAAGTTGTCCATTTCCTTTAAGTTTTCCAATTTTGTGGAGTACAGGTTTTTGAAATATGCCGTGATGATTCTCTGTATTTTATCCGTGTCGGTTGTTATGTCCCCCTTTTCATTTCTGATTTTGTTAATTTGGATATTCTTTCTCTGCCTTTTGGTTAGTTTGGATAAAGGTGTGTCTATTTTGTTGATTTTCTTGAAGAACCAATTCTGTCTCATTGATTCTTTGTATTGTTAGCTTTGTTTCTATCTTGTTGATTTCAGCTCTCAATTTGATTATTACCTGCCGTCTAGCTCTATTAGGTGAGTTTGCTTCTTTTTGTTCTAAAGTTTTCAAATGTTCTGTTAATTCACTAGTGTGGGATTTTTCCAGCTTCTTTATATAGGCATTTATTGCTGAACTTTCCTCTTAAGACTGCTTTCATTGTGTCCCATAAATTTGGGTAGGTTGTATGGTCATTTTCATTGAATTTTAGGAAGTCTATAATTTCTCCCTTTATTTCTTCCTTGACCCATTGATGATTCAAGTGAGCATTGTTTAATTTCCATGTGTTTATGATCTCCATAGAAGGACAAAACAAGATATTCCATGACAGAATCAGATTTCACCAATACCTAGCCACAAACCCAGACCTACACAAAATACTAGAATGAAAACTGCAACCCAAGGAAGTTGGCTACATCAACAAAAACACAGAAAATAGATGATCCCACAGCAGCAAATACCAAAGAAGGGAAAAACACACACAATAACATCACCAACAACAAACACTAAAATAACATGAGGTAGCAATCACTGGTCATTAATATCCCTTAATATAAATAGACTCAATTCACCTGTAAAAAGACAAGACTAACAGATTAGATACAAAAACAGAATCCATCCTTCTGCTGCATATAAGAAACACACCTCAACCTCAAAGGCAGACATTGCCTCAGAGTAAAATGTTGGGAATTTTTTTTCAATCAAATGGACCTAATAAACAAGCAGGCATAGCTATCCTAATATCTAACAAAATAGACTTTAAACTAAAATCAATCAAAAGAGACAAAGAAGGACATTTCATATTAGTCACAGGAAAAATCCATCAAGAGGAAATCTCAATACTGAACATCTATGACCCAAATACAAGGGCTCCCTCATATGTAAAAGAAACACTGCTACAGCTTAAATCACATATTAAACACCACAGACTAATAGTGGGAGACTTCAACACCCCACTCTCACCACGAGATAGGTCTGTCTGACAGAAAATTAGCAAATCAAACCTCAACAGATACAAAAAAAAATGGGAATAACCCCATTTATCTTATTGGATCACCATGGCTTAAAATTAGAATTCAACCACAACACTAATTCCAGAATGCCCACAAACACATGGAAATTCAACAATGCTCACCTGAATCATCAATGGGTCAAGGAAGAAATAAAGGAGGAAATTAAAGACTTCCTAAAATTCATTTTAAAATACCACAAAACATACCCAAATGTATGGGACACAACAAAAGCAGTGTTAAGAGGAAAGTTCATCGCATTAAAAACCTACGTAAAGAAGCTGGAAAAATCCCACACTAGTGAGTTAACAGAACATTTGAAAACTCTAGAACAACAGAAGCAAATTCACCCAGGAGAACTAGACAGCAGGAAAGAATCAAACTGAGAGCTGAAATCAAGAAAATCAACAAAATAGACAAACCTTTATCCAAACGAATCAAAAGGCAGAGAGAGAATATCCAAATTAACAAAATCAGAAATGAAAAGGGGGACATAAAAACAGACATGAAGGAAATCGAAAAGCTGTACTCCATAAAATTGGAAAACTTAAAGGAAATGGGCAACTTTCTGGATAAATATCACTTACCAAAATTAAATCAAGACCAGATAAGCAAATTAAATAGACCTATAACTGCTAAAGAAATAGAAACATTCATCATAAGTCTCTAAAACAAAAAAGGAGAAGGATGGTCTCAGCACAGAATTCTACAAGATTTCGAAAGAAGAACTAATACCAACACTCCTCAAATTGCACACAAGAGAAACAGAAGGAACATTGCCAAACTCTTTTTATGAAGCTACAATTACCCTTATACCCAAACCATAAAGACATAACCACAAAAGAGAATTACAGACAAATCTCTCTCATGAATACTGATACAAAAACACTCAATAAAATACTGGCAAACGGAATCCAAAAACACATTAGAAAAATCATCCACCACGATCAAGTCTGCTTCATCCCAGAGATGCAGGTATGGAATAACATATGAAAATCTGTCAATTTAATACACCATAAAAACAAACTGGAAAAAATGCATGATCGTCTCATTAGATGCTGAAAAAGCCTTTGACAAAATACAACATCCCTTCAAGATAAAGGTCTTGGAAAGAGCAGGGATACAAGGAACATACCTAAACAAAATAAAGGCAACATACAGCAAGCCAACAGCCAACATCAAACTAAATGTAGAGAAACTCAAAGTGATCCCACTGAAATCAAGAACAAGAGAAGGTAGTCCACTCTCTCCATATCTATTCAATATAGTGCTTGAGGTTCTAGCTAGAGCAATAAGACAACAAAAGGTTAAGGGTATACAAATCGGAAAAGAAATCAAACTCTCACTATTTGCTGATGATATGATAGTTTACACAACCTATGTAAACTTCCAAAAATTTCTACCAAGGAAATTCTGCAACTCATAAACACTTTCAGTAATGTAGAAGGATACAAGACAAATTTAAAAAAAAAATCAGTAGCCCTCCTTTACATCAATGATAAATGGGCTAAGAGAGAAATTGGAGAAATATCAACCTTCATAATAGCATAAAATATCACAAAGTTACTCTAACCAAATAAGTGGAAGACTTGTATGACAAGAACTTTAAATCTTTGAAGAAAGAAATTGAAGAAGACATCAGAAAGTAGAAAGATCTCCCATGCTCTTGGGTAGGTAGAATTAACATAGTAAAAATGGCAATCTTATCAAAAGCAATCTACAGATTCAAAGCAATGCCCATCAAATCCTAGCAAAGTTCTTCAAAGACCTTGAAAGAATAGTACACACTTTATATGGAAAAGCAAAAACCAAGGACAGCCAAAACAATCCTGCACAAGAAAGGAACCTCTGAAGGCATCACAATTCCTGACTTTAAACTCTACTACAGAGGTACAGTACTGAAAACAGCCTAGTATTGGCATAAGAACAGACAGGAGAACCAATGGAATCATTCGAAGACCCAGATATTAATCCATATACTTATGAACACCTGATTTTTTTTACAAAGGAGTAAAAAATATAAAATGGACAAAAGAAAGCATATTCAACAAATGGTGCTGGTATTACTGGATGTCAACATGTACAAGAATGAAAATAGATCCATATCTATCACCATGCACAAAACTCGAGTCTAAATGGATCAAAGACCTCAACATAAAGCCAACAACACTGAACCTCATAGAAGGGAAAGTAGGCAGTACACTTGAATGCATTGACATAGGAGACCACTTCTTAATATAACCCCAGTAGCACAGACACTTGGAGAAAAACTTAATAAATGGGACCTCCTGAAACTGAAAAGCTTCTGTAAAGCAAAGGACACAGTTACAAAATGGCAGACTATTGAATGGGAAAAGATCTTCACCAACTCCACATCAGACAGAGGACTGATCTCTAAAATATAGAAAGAACTCAGGAAATTGGTCATCAAAAGAACAAAGAATCCAATAACATATAATGAGGTACAGACCTAAACAGAGAACTCTCAACAGAGGAATCTAAAATGGCTAAAAGACACTTAAGAAAATGCTCAACATCCTTAGTCATCAGCAAAATGCAAATCAAAACAACTCTGAGATTCCATCTTACACCTGCAAGAATGGCCAAGATCAAAAACACTGATGACAACTTATGCTGGAGAGGAGGACAAGGGAACACTCCTCCATTGCTGGTGGGAATGCAGACTGGTTTAGCCCCTTTGGATATCAATATGGTGATTTCTCAGAAAATTAGGAAACAACCTTCCTCAAGACCCAGGAATCCCACTTTTGGGCATTTGTACCAGATGGACATGTGCTCAACTATGTTCATAGCAGCATTGATTGTCATAGCTAGAACCTAGAAACAACCTAAATGCCCCTCAACTGAAGAATCAATAAGGAAAATGTGGTACATTTACACAATGGAGTCCTACACAGAAAAAAAAATGACATCTTGAAATTTGAGGGCAAATGGATGAATCTAGAAAACATCATATTGAGTGAGGTAACCCAGACCCAGAAATACAAATATCATATGTACTTATTCATCAGTGACTTTTAGACATAAAGCAAAGAAAACCCAGCTATAATTCACAATCCCAGAGAACCTAGGCAACAACTAGGACCCTAAGAGAGACACACATGGATCTAATCTACATGGGAAGTAGAGAAAGACAAGATCTCCTAAGTAAATTGGGAGCATGGGGACCTTGGAAGAGGGTAGAAGGGGAAGGTAGAGAGAAGGAGGGGGGCAGAGAAAAATCTATAGCTCAATAAAATCAATAAAATAATTTTAAAAACTACAATGTTGTCAGTCTGGGGTAAGTGTTAAAGGTGTAGATATTTGTGCATTCCAAATGTGACTATACCTTTTTTATGATGAAAGAGTAAAGTTTTAGAGAGTATTTGCCAAAAACAGGATGAGCCAGCCCAGAAGATGGCTCTAGACACTCGAAATGATGAAAGAGTCAAGTTTTAGAGAGTATTTGCCAAAACAGGATGAGCCAGCCCAGAAGAAGGCTCTAGACACTCAAAGAAGCTCTGCCTCTCTGTTCTAAGTTTTCTCCAATTCACCACAGTGCCTACAACTGCTTTCTGCTGGAGAGAACGAACAAAGAGCTCAGGACTGGAATCTTGTCATAGTATCAAATTTGATCTTATTTGAGTTATGCAGTATAGGTGCAGTTTAAGTGGTCAAATGGTGATGGTATTTTGATGTCAGTGTGTACATATGTTCACTGGGAATAAGAATACCTGTGGTTGATTACAAAAGCTACTTAACTCTCTCTATTTACACTTAATGTTGGCACTCTCTTACATGACTCAGGCCTGGTTGTGTGACTTGTTTTGGTTCATGGGACATAAGCAAATTGATGTTAGAAGCATCAAAATTCGTTAAGGCACTTGGATTTGAGCCTGAACACTCTTGAATCCTTGACACCCCACTTCCTCATTTTGTGACTAAAAATACATCACCTGGCTTGATAATGAGCCACATGGCCCAGGTAACCCCCTACCTTTAGCAGACATTCTTAGATAGCAGCAGACACCCATAGGGACCCATAGACACTGAGTACAAATGACTCATCATGGAATAGTGAGCTCATCATGATCGTAAGCTGAAACTCCTAAGATTTTGGGCTAGTTTATTAAGTAGCAAAAACATGTGATTAGATTTGCTGAGATAATGGTAGGAAGTGCATGGTATAAAACTGGATGTTCAGCAGGTACTCAGTCCCTGACAGCTATAATTTCCTCATTTCTGCTTTTTTAAGCAAGCCTTATCCAACATTTTTACGAGTTTTCCCAGGTTGCTAGACAGACAAGGCTCCTCCACTTCAGGGGTGCATGTACCAATAGTGGAGAAGACAATAAACAAAACAAACTGAGATGAGTTCAGATGGAAAAATGCACTAGGGATGTAAGGAACAGGAACACAGAAGACTCAAGGAATAGAGACTCAGTGCAGGCCAGGGAGGGCCCTTCTGAGGTGGTAAAACTCATGACCTAAAACTATTCTGCTTCTGCAAAACCTGTATGTACAAATCCTAACTCGTGATAACATTAAATTGAGGGTGCTTTGGGAAATAATTATGTCACAAGGGTGCAGCTGTTGTGACTAGGGTTAATACCATTATAAAAGAGAATCCAAACAACTCCCCCTTAAGTAGCTATCACTCATACTTGGGCATAATTAAGTAACTTAATTTTTGTAACTCTTCTTTGGAAAGCCCACACCCACACACTTATCATTCCTTCTAAGAATGTCTTTGTTATAATCCTCATACACAAATGTGTATTAAAATATCCGTATTAAGCAACTACTATGCTTTGTAAAGGTCCCAGAAATTCTCTTGCTCCTTATACCATGTAAAGACTAAGTGAGAAGAAAACTATTTAGAATGAGAAAACAGCTCTCACAAGATCCTAAATATGCCAACACTTCAATCTTGGACTTCAAAACCTCTAGATCCATGGAAAATGAGCTTTTGGTAGTTACAAGTTCTTTGGAATATCCTATTTTGTTAAAATAGCCATGGTAGTCTAGGTGTGGTAGTGTACATTTTTAATCTCAGCACTCTGGATGCAGAAGTTGGCAGAGCTCTGTGAGTTCCAGGAAAGCCTGAGCTACAAAGCAAGTTTCAGGCCAGCCAAGGCTGCACAGTGAGATCCTGTTTACAAGATTAAAAGAAAAGAGAGGGAGAGAGAGAGAAGGAGAGGAGGAGGGGGATGGGGAGGGGAGGGGAAGGAGAGAGGAAGAGGGAGATCCTCTTTGGGAGAGTCACAGGGAATAGGTTCAGCAACAACTCTGGATAAATCAGCTTAACATAGCCGAACAAGATGCCACACAAGTGAGTGGGTAGGTGAGACACACCTGGAAACTTGATTCAAGCACATTTCTATAGCCCTGTCTCTACAGTGGTTTGGGGGGGTCTGGGTTGGGGCTGAGACTCTGTATTTCTAGTTCTTCCTCTTCTATGTTTAGAAAGAAATAAGGAGACCTACCAGACCCATGATACATACAATTATAGTTAATTATCCAACATCTTTGTCAAAGGGACACTGACCCGATGTGATTTTCTTTTTTCCTTCTTTCCTTTCTTCCTTCTTTCCTTCCTTCCTTCCTTCCTTCCTTCCTTCCTTCCTTCCTTCCTTCCTTCCTTCCTTCCTTCCTTCCTTCCTCCCTCCCTCCCTTCCTTCCTTTGTCAATTTGACACAGCTAGAGTCAATGGGGAAGAAGGAATGGTCGATTGAGGAACTGCCTCTATCAGAATGACCTATGGGGATATCTGTGGGAGCATTTTCTCGACTAATGATTGATATGGAAGAGCACAGTTCACTGTGGCTGGTTTATCTCCAGGAAAGGTGCTTCTGGGATGCATAAGAAAGGTATCTCAGCAAACCATGGGAAGCAAACCAGTAAGCAATGTTCCTCTGTAGTCTCTGCCTCAGGTTCTTCCCTGATTTTCTTTCTTCAATGATGAACTGTGATGAGGAAATAGAAGTCAAACAAACCCTCTTTTCTCCCAGCTGCCTATCACAGCAATAGAAAGCAAACTATCCTTTTGCTCAACTCCCTCTGTCATTCCATCCATTCCCATCTTCTGTCATGATCTCAAAGGGCAGCAAAAACTGTTGGTTCTACATTGGTGGCTGATGACAGAATTTCTGATTGGAATTCTGGAGGTAGAGTTACCAAGTCCATGGGTCGGTTCCCCCAAATCACTACACCATTCACATGGGACCTACCTCTAATTCAAAGGTTTATAAGCACACTGAAGTATTTCTTAAGTTAAAAATCAATCCAGGAGGCACCAGTCAGCATGCTAACTGGATGTGCAGGGCAGTATGGAAGTGGTTAATTTCTGCATTGGCGATGCTGGTGCATTATAATTTATTGCTTCCTGCTACATGCTTTATTCATGGCATTTTTTGATTTCTTATATCCTCTAGATGTTGTCTGGGTGGTAGTACTTGTCACCATGTATTAGAAGCTGCCCTGTATTTGTTAAGCTTGGATTGTGTAATTTCAAAAGAAGGGCTCTATGGTCAGTGCTCGCTGCTAATGCAACTAGAGCTTTCTGCAAGGGACCATGAGAACATGAGCCGCCTGATCACTGTGGCCCAGGCCAGTGTGATTTTCCTGCTGGCAGTGGGTGCAGGAGTTTGGGATAGCAATATTACTGTTGATAAGAAGCGTGTACAAAACCATGGGCCTGCACTCTAAACCCAACAAAATTTTGCTGTCAGTTTGTAAATCCTAAGAAGCATGGAAGCGAACACAAAGACACACACATATACAAAAAGTCAACTATTTCCTTACATCATTAATTTTTAGCACTTTACATCATCTTATTGTGCAGTATCCAAAGCATAATCAATGAACATGGCTTGAAAGTATCACTACACTTCACACAGGGAGGCTGAAAGGGGCCAAGTACCTGAATCAAATCCACACGTCTCAGAAGTGACACAGCTGGGCTGAGTGCAGGTCTTTCTTTCCCCCCTTTATTATCTCTAAATGCCTACCACCATGTCCTAGTTAGTGTCAGTGAACAATCTGAGAATGCATAGAGTCATTGGAGGGACTCTCAACTGAGGAATTGCCCCGATCAGATTGGTCTGCGTTCATGTCTGTGAGGTATTATCATGGTTGATGATTGATGTGGGATGGTCCAGCTGACTGTGGGTGGTATCGTACCTACACAGGTGATCCTGGGCTGTATAAGAAAGCTAGCTGAGTAAGTAAGTAAGGAGCAAGTAGTATTTATTCATGGTTTCTGCTTTTAAGTTCCTGCCCTGACCACCTCAATGACGAACTGTGACTTGAAAACATAAGCCAAATAAATCTTTTCCCTTTCCAAGTTGCTTTTGATAAGGCAACAACACAGCAACAGAAAATCAAACACATACAGAAGTTTCTAGAAGAGCGTTCAGATCTAGACAATGGTTCCTGGTTGACAAATGTTACAAGGGTTTCCACAGATTATCTCATTCAACCCTAATCAGAACTCTACATGGCAAAAACTTTAACCCTACTTCATAGAAAAAAAACCAGAAATCTAAGATATTGAGTGAAATGCTAAAACTGTCAGCAGAGGATTGAGGGTGCAGATGAGACTTGAGATAGAGCTCTTTGTTCTGAAGCTTAGTGCCTTCTACACAGAACACACATTAAAATTCTGATCACTCATGCTGGATTCAGTTCAGAAGCTTTTGAATATACATCAGTACAAAGAACTGGGCCTGCATATTCTCATGGGCATTAATAATATCGTTATTCCCAGGTAACAGATAAGGAAACTGATGTTTAGAAAGGCAAGATGGCTTCTGCAGAAAGTTAAGTTGAAGGTCAGAGCCATTGATAACACACAGTGTCTGCCTCCTAGGACCAGGTGTTGTTCATAGCTATACCACCAATGTGTGTGTAAGTCAGAGGTCAATGTTTAGTGTCTTCCTCCACATTTCTCTCACCTTATTTTTTCCATCAATTACACACAGAAAGTGTCATTCCCAGACAGCCATGACATGAAAGTTTCCACTCATTCCATGCTTCCCAGATGGTGCTCTGTGGACCTCTGCATGTCTAGGTTCCTGCTCCTTCATGTTTGCACATTTTGCACCCACTCATGATTAATAGCAGTCTTTAAGGAACACTCATTGCATGCCTGGAACAGTGACTCACATCATTCCTGATCAATCCCAAGGCATCTTCATCTACATTCCAGGTGGGAATGTCAGGTAGCCTGACAGACAGTGCTTTTGAAACGAGGCAGTAAGGTGTTGTGTGATATTTTGATTGTGTTCTGACAAATAAAGCTTGCTTGCAGTCAGAGGGTGGAGCTAGCCACTAGTTGAACATAGAGGTTTGGAGGACTGTAGTAGAGGAGACAGGAAGTGGTAAGGCAGTGCTGAAAGAAGAACTTGGCCCTTTTGGATGGAGGAACAGAAAAGGTAGGAAGCTCCTGGTTCCCTAATCTTTAAGGTTCTTATCACAATATTTGACTCCTTATTTTTTATTGATTAAGATTATTTAAATAAACCATTTGCTGCCCAACTTTTGGAGCACAAATTCACAAAATAGTCACTTGCCCATGGCTTTGAAGGCACCAGCACCCACTGGAGCTGCACACAGGAGCTCCACATGCTGGAGTCACCTTGCTCCTTCCCCCCCCCCAGGCCTTCTGAGTATGGAATTTTCCTGTTGTAGCCTCTCTAGAGCAATCTCCACAAGCCCCAAACTCCACAGGTCCTTGGCATCCAAATGCCACTGTGGTTAGGCCCTCACCACTGGGCAGCTTTGCCTTCGACGGCACTGTGCTTTTACTTCCTCCCAGTCACACATGCTTTCACACATTTCCTCCATGTCTACCATTCAGATGGCTAGATCTTTGGCCCCTTCTCCCTTCATATTGTGGACTTTCCCTGGACACCCTCCTCGGGCTGCTGATACATGATCAGTGGCAGCTGTTCTCAGCCAGGCTGTGCACTATTCGTGTTCTCCACCTAGATATACAATCAGCAACAGAGGGCCTTACACTTCACTGTCATCATAAGCAGATTTGGTTAAACAACTTGGAATTCTTAAAGGGGAAAATTAGTTTTAAAAAGATAAGGGTTGAGCTGCCATCTGGACAGAGCTGGTGGCCACCGGTGGGGAACCAGGAGTGACTGCTGTGCACTGCTTCATGCAGAGCAAACAGAAAGGCCGATTGGATGAGGCCCCTTTCCTAAGAGGAATCTGTAGACTTTTCCTGCTAAGACCTCAATTTGCATTTTTGAAGAACAGAAAGATATTCTGTGAAGTGTGGAAATAATTTAAACCATCTAAGACTAAAACATACATAATGAAACAATATATACTGTCTGTATAAAAAAGGACATGTACTTGTAGACAACATTAAAACACCAGGATCTTAAGTGGTTGAGAATGTCTCTGCCAAGTCGACAGACAGCGATTGTTAACCCCCCTCTGCCAGAGTTCATAAACACTAAGGGAAATGGGCGGCTGACAAATCAGCTGCAGTTCCTACAGAAAGTGGTCCTGAAGGCTCTCTAGAAGCATCAGTTCTCCTGGCCTTTTCAGCAGCCCATGGATGCTGTGAAACTAAAGCTACCTGACTATTACACCATCATTAAAACCCCAATGGATTTAAATACAGTTAAGAAGCGGTTGGAAAATAAGTATTATGTGAAGGCATAGAACACTTCAATACAATGTTTTCAAACTGTTTTTTATACAAGAAGTCTGAAGATAACATTGTTCTCATGGCCCAAGCTCTAGAGAAGTTATTTATGCAGAAATTATCTCAGATGCCACAAGAAGAACAAGTTGTGGGTGGTAAGGAAAGGATAAAGATACTCAACAGAAGATACCAGCTTCCTCTGCTAAGGATCAAGTCCCCTTCAAAGCAGCATTTAAGCCACAAGAGATTTCTTCTGGATTTCGTGAGCTCTCCCTCTCTCCCTTAAACATGGGGCATGAAGCTCCCCCCACCTCTGACGCACAGACTGTAGTCCAAATCACAAAGGGTGTGAAGAGGAGAGCAGACACCACAGCTAAAGCAAGCAGCAAGTCTCCTCAGACAACTAGAGAAACAAAGTCAGTGAGCAGGCTGGTGAAAGAGAACATACTGAAGAATGCTTTGCCAGACTCTCAGCAGCAACACAGAGTTTTAAAAACAGTCAAAGTAACGGAACAATTGAAGCACTGCAGTGAGATTCTTAAACAAATGCTGGCCAAGAAACATTTGCCATACGCATGGTCCTTCTATAGTCCTGTGGATGTTGATGCTTTGGGGCTCCACAACTACTATGACATTGTCAAAAATCCCATGGATCTCAGAACTATTAAGGTAAAATACTGCCTGAGTGGGAAGAGCTTTCTTTTCTTGATTGTAAAAGTATTTCATCATGGCAAAGAAGCTAATCTAATGTCCAGAAAATTGTGAAGAAAAATTACATCAGCAGAATTCTAGCACCTGAAGTGGATCATTGGGATGTTAAATACATCTTTTCATTTTTCCTGTAATCACATCTATTTTATAGGCCAGTGGTGAGTGAATTAGGGTACTCAGTCTTGCACATCTCCTCAGCCCTGGTTCTCTTTTAAAGCACAGTTTTGTTTCTTCATTTTTATCAATACAGTAAATTTTGTCAAAATTTAAAAAAAAAAGATAAGAGTTTTTCCACCATTAAAAAATGGGAAACACTATTATATTGAAGGGAGTTAGGTCTCTGTAGGATTGCACAATAAATGGTTTAAAAAATGGAACTGAATGAGGGGATAATTAATTTAGCTGGGATATACAAAATATCCATTATAAACAGTATCTGTTTGCTAATTCTTGTTTTATCCATAAAAAGTTGGCTGATATGAGCACCAGGATGAGCCTTAGACAAGTTACTGAGGGAAATGATGCAATTTAGACAAACTTCCTAAAACAGAAGAATTTAAAGGAGAACCAACCTCACCATTATATTATAAAATTAGAAAGAAATAGCCCAAAGTTATCAAAAAACCAACTTTAATTTATCTAGTCACCCTACAGGAACAACTGCCAAGTGACAAGTATCCCCAAGGCTATGTAAGAGCTGATTGGATTCCTGTGGAAATGTTAGATTTGAGGAGATTTAAGGAGGTTTTAATAGGTTCATAAGGTATGTATTCACTGTTTGTGAGGGATATGTCAAATTTATGGTCAACTAGTGGGAATTGTCCCACTGGAAAGACATGATTAAAGCAGTATTGGAACATGGTCCTCAATTACAGTGGAGGACCAGGTAGAAAGATGAAACCATTGAACAATGAAGTAGGGCTAGAGGTATGGAAATTTCCCATGGCCAATTTCATGGAGAGGGCAATTATTCTGATGTTCAAAGACAGTCTATATATGATTATCACACCTTGGCTCTAAGCCATGCAGCAGCTTTAAATGCTAGGGACAGAGTTAAAGAAGTTGGAAAGAGAATTGAGCCATTTACTAAAGTTATACAACACCCGAAGAAACCTTCATTGATTTTTTTTTTACAAAGATTGACTTCAGTTGCAAATTGAATGATACCAATGATAACAAATCCAGAAGCCAGACAAATAATAATTGAATCTTTGGCTTTTGAAATGCTAATTCACAATGAAAAAGGGTAATTAGGCCTTTAAAGGCAAGATCAACACCCATAGATGAATGGATCCAAGATACAGCCAATATTGAATCTCATAACCATGATGATGCTTGGATAGGAGAGGTGATTTCCAGAGGCTTGAAGAAAAATCAAAATATCATGTTTTCATTGTGGTAGACCAGGTCACCTAAAAAGGGATTGTAGGCAGGGCATTCCTACAAACAATATTTTTTTCTAAGAATAATCCAAACAGAAGGCCTGTGCCTTCTGGAGTATGCAGAAGGTACAACAAAGGCCAATATTGGATAAATGAATGCAGATCAACAAGGGACAGACAAGGTAACCTTTTGTTATCATGAAATGACATAGAGGGCCTCTCACAGGCCCCCATGTCAAATTTAGTTCAGTCATTCCCTGTCATCATAGGGGAAACTCCTCTCCAGAGTACTTAAAGGACTTAATGCCTATTGTAAAAACAAAACAAAACAAAAACAAAAAACAAAAACATATTGCTCTGGATAACAGAACAATTTTAGAAGATAAATAAAAAATTTCCAAAGAAACCATAAAGCAAATGTTTTGGCCAACTTCTATAAATTATCAAAGACCAAAGATAAAAATACAAATAAATGACATTGTACAGTAAAAAAAAAAAAGCTATGGATACCATCAACACTGGTAAAGATTAGATTAGAAGAAAACCTCTTGGTTAGAAGAGGTGATGGTTTATTAAACAGCATGACCATTCAATCTAAAGTAACTTATAACACTAACAAATGCTTTTCATTTTATCAGATATAATTTTCCAAAAGGGAAACCCCCCAAAGGTAGAGTTGGGGCAGGGTTTTGTTTTTGCCTTTCTAGGAGAATGAAGGCCCAAACTAAGGAATCTGAAGACCACTGGACAAATGAAGAAAAAGGATGAATCATCCAGAGAAAATGTCTGAAGGAAAAAAGTAAATTGGCCTTTTGGTATATCATAATTCCAATAGGATAAAATTTCATAAATCTTCCCAAATGTTTGTTTCTGCTGCTCTCTACAGACATATAATACAAATGATCATTTTGAAGTCACAGATCAATTAAAAATTAAAACTGACTTTGGAGTTGGAGCATAGCTCTCTCCTCTAAACCCTAGCATGCTTGTTAAAAGGAAAATCTAAAATCTGTCTCATGTCAGAAAAGCCACCAGATATGGGACAGAATAAAAACCAAAATTAAGGGACTATTCTATTGTCACTAATTTCATAGTTCTTTCATTTTATTTTGACTCAATAAAACTCAATAAAATTAAGGTATAAATATTATGTCAAAATTTATAAAATTTATGTTTTAAACTTTTGTCATGATATTAATGGTCATATAGAGTACTACCTAATTTTAGAAAAAGGCTTCATCTAGCTTCCTGGTCATAATTTCTGATTTGAATCTCTACCAAGAAACTAGGAATTAAGTCTGGATGTATATAGCAAATTTTAGTCATTTAACCTCTTTGAGATATGCTGCATATGACTTTTAAAAGTGAACTATGACCATGTCTAATACAGACCTTTGAAGTCTCCAAAGGCATATGAGGCCTTACAATAATGATTCCACCTGGATTGTGGTAACACAACTAAGCTGACAAATGCCACCCAAAGATCAGCTTTGGACTAAAAAATACTCAGGACAATTTCAAGGTGGCTAGCTGAGATGGTTCAGCCTCACAGACTACTTTAGACAGGACTTGAGACAACCCCTGCACTTTCCCATTGCACAGAGACTGGAAAACAAATTATATAGCTAGCTCTCTCAGGACTTGACAATTATTCCAGTATTTTTCAGGGTCCCATAAAGATGCTGCCATCTCCAGACAGCAGGAAGTAATTTTAAGAACACAACACTCACATTCCCAATAGATGGGGTGGGCAGGTTTTGGTCATTCAGTGAGTTATGAATATTTGCCATCAATTAGGCAGTTTGGTTACAAGTTTTTATTGGTAATTATCAGGAAAAATTTGAACAAAAGATATTAGATTCATGGATCTCATTCTAAAAAGAAAAGGGGGGCTATAGAATTTATAAGATAAAAATGTATTTACTGAATCTAGTTACAAGCAAAAAAAGCATACTACTCTTACATATTTTACAATAGTATAGATTTTTATATAATAATACAAATTTGAAGTGATCTTTGTTATACTATATATAAGTTTCTACTCTTCTTTAAGACGTGTTTATATATTGATAGAAACTTAAGGTTGTTTTGGTTAGAAAATATTATACATAGATTTCTACTCTTGTTCAGTGTATTGTACCTAAACAGTTCATCTAACAATGTAACATAAATTTCTGGTCCTCAAAATTTATTACAAAGTATTTAGTATAATAAAGAAAGTCAGTAGTTAGTCATCTTTTAGGGTCAAGCTTGCAGTCAGGTTAGGTATATTTTTGAGGTCAAATAGAGATATTTTATATAAACAGGTGGTCTTCCAAACCATAGAAATCTACAAAATATGGCACTTAAGATATTTTAATAACATAAGGTTCTTTTTTCATGACAATGAGACATGACTGTTCCTGGGAGCACCAATCTACTTCAGAGAAGATGATAGGCATCAAAGAAAATCCAAATGGAGTTTACTTTCTATGTGGTAAAAGTTAGTTACTGGGCAAGAAACTGCCTTTGCCTTGACTGCTGACAGTACGGTGTCCAAGTTGGACAATCAGGGTACAAAAGAAAGTGACTGCCAAACTCTGCCAAGATAAGGTGGGAAAGTCCTTCAAAAATCCTGCTTCACAGAAATTTCTGTCATATATACCTGTAGGCCAGGTATGGATGCCCCAAGGTTGCAGAAGAACCTTCGGTGAATGTCCAGGCAGTCAGCTGTTTCTGTCCTTTCTTAGTTTGCTTTGCACTTCCTGTTTACCCAGGTAATATTATATCCTTCTCAGGTCTCTGATGGAGTTAAGAACAGATAGCTATGGTTATTTTCCTTCTCAACAAATTCAGAAAAGAAACTCACAAAGGAAGTGTAAAGTGTAAAAAAAGGTTGAGAGACATAAAAAATACTTTTGGGTTGGTACTGCAAGTTAGGATAGAAAGTGAATTAAGTACAACAATTTGGACTCACCAAGATAGGATAGTTAATGGAGTATTTTCTCTGAATTTGTCACATGCTATGGATTAGACAATGTTAATATAATTACTGCCTATATATATTTGTATATAGTTATTGTACATATTGTATATTGTTTTTCCATTAGTTAAAACCTTTGTTTTTTATTTATAGAAAAGGGGGGAAATGAGTGATAATTTGATTGTGTTCTAGCAAATAAAGCTTGCTTGGAGTCAGAGGGCAGAACTAGCTACTAGCTGACCATAGTGGTTTGGAGGACTGAGAGAGAAGAGACAGGACGTGGAAAGGCAGGGTTGAGAGAGGAGCCCTTGTCCTTTTTGGACAGAGGAACAAGGAGGTAGGAAGCTACTGGTAGCTGCTACTGATTCTCTGATCTTTCGGGTTCTTACCCCAATATTTGACTCCTGATTTTGTATTGATTAACATTAATTAAATTAACATCTCAGTCTGGCACAAAGTGTACCAGATAAGGGCAGCCACTGAGGATCATGTGTAACTTAAAGAGGAAGCTGCTCAGCCAGTATGAGAGTCAGCTATGTCAAATGGCTTGAAAGAGGAAATCTGCTTATCTCCAGGACAGTGACCACAGGGCTTCAAATCCATTCAACTCCTGTAGTCAGTGAGGTATGCAAAAATATAAGTAACAGCTGGAGAGATGAATGACTTAGCAATTAAGAGTATGCATTACTTTTGCAAGGACCTGAGTCTGTTTCCCATTGACCACATCAGGCAGTTCACAACCATCTGTAACTCAGCTAAAGGTGATACAACACCCTCTCTGGACTCTGTGAACACTGTACACAGCTAAAATTATTTGTGTAGCTATGCTCTTCTTCTGTCCAATTGTTGTGCAAACAATTACCCTTCCAACCATAAGCCCTTTGGGCTTGCTAGTTAATCTGTCTGGAAAACTTTTCTGGGAAACTGGTGTGTCTGGCTTTCCTCATTACCTTCTACATCTCTACAGATATGTCTCTTAGGAAGATTTTGCCTAATGGCAGAATCTGAAGAAGATCCCCAAACTGACTGAAACTGTCTATCCCAGTCCCTTTCAAAGACCTTATTGCCACTATAATATTACTAAATTATTTATGGATATCTGTACTCCTGATCCTGGGTCACACACTCCAAACTTAAAACAACACCACAACAAAGATTCTGTCTTAATTGGTTTGCTATGGAGCCTGGGAATGAATTTGTCTCAAAGCTCTCATTGTGACTCAATTTATCCCTTGTCATGGTTAAGAACCTGCCTACTAGACTGTAATTGAGAAAGGGCCATCATAACAGCAGTGCCACTGGGAAATGCCCAGTGAAGGACTGTTACATCAGGAAACAAGTGAGGAAGAGAAATGAGCCATGTTTTGCTGGGTCCACTTGGCAGTTTGAATAAGAACAGTGCCCACAGTCTCATATATTCAAATGATTAGTCACCAGGGAGTGGCACTTGTGTTAGAAAGACTAGGAGGTGTGGCCTTGGTGAAGGAAGTGTGTTGTTGGGTATGGGCTGTGAGGTTTAAAAAGTTCATGCCAAGTCCAGTATTTTTCTCACTCTGTCTTCCTTCCAGCAGATCAGGATGCAAGTTCTCAGTCCCATGCCTACATTCCTGCCACCATGATATTCATAGATTAATCCTCTGAAACTGTAAGCCCTCAATTAAATACTTTCTTTTGAAAGAGTTGCTTTAATAATGGTGTATTAGTTACTGCAATAGAGCAGTAACTAAGCTCCAGTGTGTAGCCTCTTCTGCAGGGCTTTACTCCTAATGAACGAATTCTTCTTATTATCCTCAAGCAACACTGGTAACAAAAAGAGGAAACTCCTGCTGTGCAGCACTAGGAAGATGATTTAGATTTAACCCGACTTGATATTCCAAGCCAAGGAGACCATCGCTCATCTTCCATTGTTCCATGGGGTAAAGAACATCAGTCATGGGGACTGTGTGGTGGGTGACATCATTGATCATACCTGTCCATGGAGAGCTGAGCTACCAGGGTAACGTCCGTATTGTCAGCAGCAGGCTCGAACTCATAGTGCAGGAAGTACAGGTGGGTTCGGTGAACAGTAAAGCGTTCTCGCCGGAATTCATAACACAAGTCATCCTCATCCAGCTCTGACAGCTGCTTCTGAAGCTTCAAAGGAAGAAAAAGGTTTGGAGATAGGAGGAAAGGCACCAAGGGGCCCAAGAGCCTGCCTGCAGTTGTCTGTCCTTCCTGTGTTGGTAGTTTAACAGAAAGGACTCCTATTTTATTTCCTGAGTCATTACTCTAACTTCAAAGGGTGATCACAAAGGCAGGCATCTTCTCCATATGAGAGATGAGCCCCCTTGTGGCCAAGAGAGACGGTGATGCTCACTGACAAATAGAGCCCACACAAAATCCTCACAAACAAAACAGAGGGTTTTCTGGGGCAAGTCAGTCAAATGATGAGCAAGTTTCAACTAACCCAAAGAAGATACTTCTAGATGAGGAAATCCCAAATGTGAAGGTTTCTGAGTTACCTGATGCTTTTGCTTTCCTGGAACTACACACTTCAATCTTTGGGTCAGGTATAGGAGAGAAGAATCAAGCAAATGCATTAACGACACAAAACTCTTTCCATTTATTTTTTTAAATTTCATTTAATCAGGACAACCTCTTTCTCTTTTACTTTTTCTAATGAAAGTCTGTCTTCATTAGTAGAATAGTATCTTTAGTTCTATTCCTTTCTCCTAGCTCACCTAACACGCTAACAAGGAACTCAGACTTTGCATGGCTACAGATGCCCAACCTACTATATCCCTTTTCTGGTAAATCCCACAGTACCACTACCATGCAAATGATAATGTCTGCTTAACAGATTGAACAGCTGAAATCTCAGAGTACCTGACAAAAAGTATGTCCTGGCAAGACACTAAATATAGCAATAGAAAGGGATTAGGATCTGTGGGCAAAGCGGGGTAAGTAGCTTGGCAAAAGACAAAAGAGTTTCTGGGGTAGAAAGAATGCCCTACACCATCAATGTGATGTGTGATGTTTACCTGAGTGCACACATCTGGGAATGCTCTGCAGGCTTTGGGCAGAGAAGACTCAGTACATGCAGTTCGTATTTCAATAAAATTAAACTTAAAAAATAATAATTTCCCAAGGATCACACAAATGATTCTGATTTATCAGCCTTCTCTATCACA
Source organism: Ondatra zibethicus (assembly GCA_004026605.1). Taxonomy (NCBI): domain Eukaryota; kingdom Metazoa; phylum Chordata; class Mammalia; order Rodentia; family Cricetidae; genus Ondatra; species Ondatra zibethicus. Next base: position 48,624 of record PVIU01007948.1, on the reverse strand, counting down.
TAATATCAGATATTTGAATATAGATTAAAGTTTACATGGCTGGACTTACTAGCCTGTCTGAAAGCAATAGACTGGCTTTCAAAAAAAATGTGTCTTTTTTAAATCTCAAAATTGATAGCATAATTCACAAGAAAGTACATTAACCTGCTTCTCTCAGTTTTTCTCCACCATTGAAGACCATTGTGCCTCTGTATTATTTCTCAAGAAAGGAGCCGTGACACACATGCCCCTGTAAAGTAAAGGATATCATTACTCCTTTGCTCCTTCCTCTCTGCATCATGGCCTCACTCTGTACAGTGTACTAAAGCTGTGAGTCTGTTTCTCTGTCCTTGAAATCTAAGCTGAACTTGGGATAGCCTTTTGTAGCTAGAATTCAGGGAGGTCACATCCTCCTCTGTTGAGGCTAGACTCCAAGAAGAACAACTCCAAGGCTGTGTGTTCTCTACCACAGCCAGGAGACAATGCTCAGGCTAGCCTGATAGGAGAGGACAGACACCTATGACCTGTATACTTTCCTTAGTTGCCCAGAAAATGTGAGCAAGCCCAGCTAAATTTGGCAGAGTTGTTCTAACGAACACTTCTTGGAGACCACTGAACTACAGGTTGTGAACAATAGGTAACAGATAATATGGTATTAGCACTTAATGTGAGGCATGTTTCATTATGGGACCTGATAAATCTAAGGAAAGTTTCAGCTCCTCAGCTCTGTTTGGTAATTGCTCATAGTTCACCAGATGGTTTTATATGGCCCAGATGTAGCCACACCTTTCCAAATGCTCAGCTGATTAGCTGAGATCTAGTGGTCTGAGAAACTTCTGGCTACCTAACTAATATAATACCAGGAGGAGAAATAGAATCCTCACTCTGTCAATGATTCTATGTACCACAGGACTTCTGATATACACAATTAGAACTGGAGATCTCTGGTGACAAGCAAAGAAATCTGTCCTACCCATCATTTCAACCCTCTCTGCAGGCTCTCCATTAGTGCTTCTCAGACTTGGTTTTCCCTCTGCCTTTCTGTGACTTCCTTGGGCATCATATTTTTGGCAAAGCCCTCCCTCACTGGACGCTTTTTCTGTTCCCTCTATCTCACTTTCGAGATGGCCTAGATGTTCATTTTCTGTTAGACCACTACAGCCCTTCCAGGACTGCAGCTCCGCTGCTTCTTTAGACTTGAAGAGTTGATCCCAAACTCCATCAGGCACTTGTCAATTTGAACTGCAATTATTTAAAGACATCCCTTACAAGATGGTCCCCCACTTTATGCCTAGTGCATAACAGAATGCCCAATAGCTACATGTTGCAGGAATGAAAAAGATTTGGTGAGCACAAGATGAACACCATCACTGTGCTGGCCTGCCCTCCAATTTTCCTTTGCTTCCTCTAATTTTATTCATATAAAGTAATAAATAGTTAAGCCTATTATTTTCACTGTTTGCATTCAAGGGTCTTTGATGGCAGACCAAGTTTTAGGGAGCAAGCATGTGCTCATCTGCACAGGTGCTCATCCCCTTCTGAACACTTTGAGGGAGATCCTTGTAAACCTCACCTAACAGCTGAGAAAGTAGCTTCGAATTCCTACGGTCCCTTAGGCAGGTCACAACTGGGTCCATGTGTACCCATCACTCTCTAGGGAAGATGCTAATTTGGTCTCAGGTAAAAATTCTGATAGAGTGCAAAGACTAAGGTCACAGGTTAGATCCCTCCTCCCCTACCCCTCAGGTGAGTGGGTGGCTTCTTTTTAACTTTTCTGAACTCTGATTTCCTCAAGTATAAGGGGAAACAGTAAAGATTCCCTACATCCATACAAGGGATGGTGGGAGATGCTGCATGTGCAGCATCTCTTGGAGTGAGGGGTGATTCATTCAACATCACCTGTTAACACCATTAGGAAAGAAGGTAAGTCCCTGAAGACAACTCTGGGCAAGGGCTTAGGTTAGGGAGAAGGTTCAGGGGTTAGATGCATCAGGGTGTCTGCCCTTCTGATTTTGTGTGTGTGTGTGTGTGTCTGTGTGTGTGTGTGTGTGTGTGTGTCTGTGTGTTTGTGCGTGCGTGCATGTACACGTGGAAAATATCATCAGGAGCAATTAATCTGGATTTTTGAGGTCGGATCTCTCACTGGGACATGGCGTTTGCTGATTTTGCTAGGCAGGACAACAAGTAAGCTATTGGCCTGTTTCTGCCTCTTTAGCACTGGCATTAAAAGTGTATGTCACACACCTGGCTTTTTACATGGCTACTGAATCAAACTCATCATGCTTGTATTGCAAGCACCCTAAGGACTAAATCATGTAACAACTCTTTCTGTCCCACCAGCTCCCAAATAATGACAGAAACTTATTATTAATTATGAAAGTGTGGACTTAGCTTAGGCTTGTCAGTCTAGCTCTTATAATTTAAATTAACCTGCTTTTATTAATCTATGTTGTACCATGTGGCTTTTTGCCTTTCTTTCATTCTATATGTACAGCTCTCTCCATGTCTCATTGGTGTCTTCTCTGTGCCTTGATTATCTCTTACTTTCTCTTTCTCTTCCACACTATAGTTGAACAGTTTCCAGTTCAGAAAAGAAACATTTGCAAACTCCTTGAAGGAATAGGGTTGGCTTTGTCTCCCCTTGGTTTTGCTTTGTGGCTTTAATATCCTGAAAAAGGCACATGGCTTCTGCTTTTGTGGAGGGAGGGGAAAAGTATGTATGTATGTTTGTATGTGAGCTTTCGAGACTTACATCTTTCTTTGATGAGTTTTCAAACAAGTATCTTAATTTATGTGGCAAGAATATTAGTGACAACACCATGATATGTATGGGGGGTTTTACTTCTCTTTACATGGACCAATGGAAAAGAACTTATCAAGTTAATGGCTCTAGGAAATACTTTCTAAATCACCCATAGAATGAATTCTAAAGTCAAGAGCTATACCCCATTCAAATTAGAACCCCTAAACCCAGGACACCCCAAGCACCTTAAAAGCTATATAAGCCTTTGTTGGTATCAATTACTTCATGCTAAGAAAGGGAGTGACCATCAAGGAAAATGACTCTAGAACTACCAAGGTGTAGCTTGCTCTGGCAGAGAGGGCTGGGCTGTAATTCTGGAGCATCTGTGTTCTCTTTTATGAAATTCATGGTATCAGTGGTGTGTGATTCATACAAACCCCAAGTCCACAGATGACCAGTGTGCTTATAGGAGAGGGCCTAGGAGGTGTTATTGTCTGAATACCACACAGATATGCTAAGATAGATCTGCTAGTGAGACTTCAGGGTACCCAGATGCCAACTACATGTTCTTAGTACCTTTACTATCACCACCATGGGATGCACCTAACACTGCTATGGATAGAGTGCCTGTTCAGTGCAGTGCCAAGCTAATGTTTCAGGGTGCACTGCCCTTAGCACACATCTCTTTTTCAAAGGAGAAAACCTAGGCCCTCCCCATTTGAACCTCCAGCCAGGAGAACTTCACACTACACAATTATTTCTTCCACAGAATGGATAGGAGCTTCAAATGGAATGGCAGAAAACATATTATGCCTTGAACAAAGCATGCCATTAAAAAAAAAGAAAAAAAATGGATATATAATAAGGTTCCAGCAAAAACAAAAAACAACAACAAAAAAGAAATCCACTAAAAATCAGTTGAGGAAAACATTATAAGGTTAACAAAAATTTTTCTGTGAGTGGATTCAAAGATAAATTTTATTGCTTCTATATATCTTCCTGTAGTTAGCAAATTCTCTGCAATTTTCCCAAATGAGCTAATGCATGCAGGAGTGCTTTGTAAAGTGTAAAGTATTGCGTGGACTTAAACAATTAATGTGATTGCATTACTTACTTTTTCAAATTCTAATGTTGGCAGGCTTATTGCTGTATGTGTGGCTGATGTCTCAAGAGGAAAATACCAGTTGCTTCAATGCAGTGTTTTCTTCACCCAGTGACTGGGCAATGTCCCCAGGGAGACACTGGGCTGAAGGGAGTGCTTTCATTAACAGGCCTGAAGGCTACTGCACCCTGTTTTGTAGCCACAGAAGAAAACAGGACTCCCGCCAAGTGAGTAAAAGAAACAAAAGATGTATTTCTTCTAAGATAAAATACATTTCCTAAATTGTTTCTTTGGGCAACCAGCTGAGGCACAAGCAAAATCTGACTCAAGAAAATGGTCCTTTAAGCAGTTTGCACTCTGTTCTGCCTTTCTATCCCAAAGGACAATGGTCTAGTCTGGCCTTTGAGCTGCCTGAAATGATGGCTGGACATGCCTGAGGATTCAGTGGAAGTGTGTACACAGCTCTGGAGAAAGGGACTTCTATTTACAGCAGGGTGAAGGAACAGTGACATTATGGAGAAAACCTGAACCAGATAACCCCAAACCTCATTTTCTATGTGATCTTAAGCAAGCTGCATTTCAAAAATAGAACAAAGAGCTTCACAAAGCATCTTTGGAAAATCAGTAGGTTACTTGGAGTAGGTCTGGCAGGTTCTCCCATTTAATCCTCAAACCAGTCCCACATGTTAGGGTGCCTTCAGTCCTGCATTTTTGATGAAGGCTTTATAATCTGGAAGGTTCAGCCAAGTGTTCAAGGTTGTATGATCAGTGAACAGCAGCAGGTACTGAACCTAAGGACTTTTCGCTGAGCTTTTGTAGTCACCATGTCACTATCATGTAAAGGTGTTTTCTGTCTTTTTCTAGCTCTAATTATTCAGTCAGATGGTTCTGTGGCTATGCAACAGTGACATTTCTCTGGTAGCTGCCTCGGCAGAGTTAATTTGGCTTCTTCTTTCAGGCATTCTAAATTCTAAGGAAAAGTCATACCAAGGGCTGGGCTTGAGGGTACACTGGGTAAGGGGAGAGGACTTCAAGTTTGAGCCAAGCCTGGGCTACATAGTGAGACAATGTTGCAAGGGGGAAAAAGTTAAAGTGGGCTTAAATAATGAAACTGTCAAATGCTAAGAAATCCTTTCCTTAAGTTCACACATCAGAAGATCTGGTGCTTTCAGCTAATACTAGAATAGCCTTACTTTTTAACTCTGTGCATTATCTTATACAAAAGATATGGATTGTTATGGTGCTTAAACTGCAGCAAGTATGCAACAATGAAATCTCAATAATATGATTGACTAAACAAGATTTGCATAATGGCAGCATATTTAATCTATGTGGCCATCTCTAAATACATGTACATGAGCAACACTAAAATAAATGTGGACTCAGAATGTTGTGTATGTAACACACGCATAAACTATTAAAATTACAGAAGAGGTCATGAAATTGAGAATGAGAAGGACGGGGGGAAAGGGAGGAGTTGGAGGGGAATAAGAATGGAAATGATAAATATACTGTGTAGGGTAAAAGGGCCAAGGAAAGAACACCCTGACCCTGGCATGACCCAAGACTAGGGCCCAGGGAAGAACACACTGCCCCTAGCTTGAACCCAAGTAAGAGACCAGGGCTAAGAAAACAAAAACGAAAGTAAAACCACCAATCCCTGAGCTTCAAGACCAGGCCACAAAATCCCACCAGTCCCTGAGCTTGCCCCAAGATAAGGCCATATAATCCTTCAATCCTCCCAAGAAGCTCTATATATACTCTGTCTTCTCCTCAGTTCTCTGCTGATTCTCACCCAAGCAGAAGCAGCCACCCTCCTGGGTTTTTCCCTCCCAATAATCTCTTGTGGGAAGTTTGTTGTATGGTATGACTTTATGGCACTACGTGGCTCCGAACACATGCACTGGAGAATGCCCTGACCCTGCCACCAGAGCAGAGCTGTAAGACTTATATTGGTGAAGCCTTTTCCCTAAGAGCTATAACACTTACATACTGTACTCTTATATAAGATTATATATATATATATATATATATATATATATATAAACAATATCAACAAACCCAAAAATAAGTTATAGGAGGAGGTCAGGGTCAAGCGACACAGACACATGCCCTGAATGAAGACTATCTGCTTTCTATAAAAAGGCCTTCTGTGTTGGAGAGTTCCTCAGGTGGAATTTTGAGGGGGTATCTTCCTTTATTTTCCCAGGGTCAGCCCTCAAATAACTAGATTTCATCTCCACCCACTCCTATGTCCTGAGTATTGGCTTGTAAGTGGTGAGCAGATGGACTTAGATCTAGTAGACAGCTGTGGAAGACTTAGTGCATGCATTATTTAAAGTAGCAGAGACAGTCTGTGCTCACCAGTACCCACACTGTTTTTTTTCTGGGCACACAGCTGGGCTGTATTTCCAGCTTCTGGCATTTGGGCAGATAGGCTTGTAGGGCTACCACTTTTGAGTCTCACTTAGACTCAAATATCATTTTCTTTTCTTGGCTGAAAGAAATCCAGGGCTTCATGGAAGGCAGAGACAAGACAGGAAGTAGTTTGCTCCTGAACCTGGAGAAGAGTCACATGCCAATTATGAAAACTCACTTGGATTTTTCTTTGCAGGATGCTGAAGCATGCTATAGTTGTTGGTATTACCTTACAAGGCACACCCTGCCTAACAACAAAGTAATCAAGACAAAGTTCAATGGATAAAGAAGTAATCTCAGAGACCACTTGAGAATTCTTTCTTTCTGATGTCTTACAACAACAGATAAAATGTTGATGGGTAAGCTAAAAATAAGAATATTGCTAATGCTTCCAAATTACTTTGTCTTTAAATGGAATTCATATCCACTATTTGTTTTCCCTTAATACTTGTATGAGGTGGTAAGGATATGTCCTGCTGCTCTCGTATTAAAGATGAGGAAGTGAGGAGGGCTTAGTGGATAGCTCAGTGAGTAAAGCATTTATTTAACACACAAAAACATGGGCCTGAGTCCTACATCAAAGCTAGAAATGATGGTGCCCATCTGTAACCCCAGTGCTGAGAAACAAGAGAGGTTTTTGTTTGTCCCTCCCACTCCAGGTCCAATGAGTGATTCTGTTCCAAAAAAATGAAAGTGGAAAAAAACAGAGAAGGATATCCAGAGTATATCACTAGCCTACACACACACACACACACACACACACACACACACACACACACACACACACACACACACACACACACACGGTGGGGGGTGTTGCCCCAGAGATTTTCTCAGATAGTTTGGGGCACCATACTCATTTCCTGAAATCTCATCCAAGGCTCTTCTTCCTTATGGCTTCTAAAAAGAAGTCAAGTTTTATTGGACCACAGAAACAGGGAGAGAAATATCACTAGCTATTATCTGCTGTGTGTATTAGTTAATAAGTTCCAGGTACCCTGAACCTTTTTATTCAGAAGACCAAACTGGAAGCTACTTTCTGTCTTTCATGAAAGAGGCCATATTCAAGTGTGTTCAGTGAAGGATCAGAAGGGTTCTATCTGCAGGCCCTGATTAGACTTGGAGAAGACAGAAAAGGAAAGACATGGCCTCCTATTTCCCAGATACCAGCATTAGCTACTCTACAACACACAATTAACAGTCTCTTATTTCATATCAATCTCTACTTTAGAGATGAACCTAAGGCCTTTGTTTCTGTATTTCAATGGACCATTTAGTCTAGAAGGAGAGGCAAAAAAGCAAGCCATCAATTTCTATTTTGGTTGTGGTGCTGGGGTTGGAACCCAGGATCTCCTAAGTGCTAGGAAGGCTTCTGTCATTCTGCTTCCCAGCTTGAAAGTAGTGTGGTCATGAGTACAACTTGATTTGTGGGAGCAGCTGCTCGTGCCACATTATTATAAGCTACCAACATGCCTCTCTTAGCTTCTTTGCTATTTTATTCTAAAATCCTCTGATAAAAAGCCACTTAAGGGATAAAAGGTTGACTTTAGCTCACACTTCCAAATGACAATTTGTCATGGTGAGGAAGTAAGCTACAGGAGCTTGCAGCAGCTGGTCGTATGTGCGCAGTCAGAAGAGAGCAATGAGTGCATGGAGCACTCAGCTTTATTCCCTCACTCGCACCCAGTTCAGGATCCTCCATCGTGGGAATAGCACCACCCAGAGAGGGTGAGTCTTTTTATATCAGAGCAAGAAAATCCCCCTAGGCATGTTGAAAGTCCCATTTCCCAAATGATTCTTGATTTTGTCAAGTTAACAGTACTGGCCATTGTACTACCTGGACTTATTTTGTCTTTTGAAGTCTATCAAGTTCATATCCTTGATTCCATTGTACAGGGAGTTACAGAAAATTTATACAAGTCATGTTAAATCCCACATATTTTTCATGAGGTAATCTTATAAGAAGATAGAGAATTACATGAGTATGTGGACATGACCACAGAAGTAAGAGTGTGAGGGGAAGTAGACTCTGTACAAGATGGAGCTGACCCGGAACTAAAATGCTATCTACAAAGGTCAAGCCTGTATCTAGGTATCTGCACACAGAATCTCCTAATCCTAGGCTCCTCTTCTTTTCATCTCCTCCCCTGATCTACCTATCCACACAGTGATTTTTAAGGATTTGGAGATTAACATTTTCACAGAGGGCCACAGATGGCCTTGCTCAGCCCATCTCTAGGGCCCCAGAACTGTCCATGTTGGGCTAGTTGTAATTGTGTGACTGAAAAGCTGGTGGCATGCTGCTGACCATGAGTACAGTAATACATTCTGATTTTCCTCTGAGGTTTCTCTGGGGGTACAGATGCTTTCACACAAGCCATCTGCTCCTTGGCAGTGCTCGACAGAATGATGTAATAAAGTTTTTATAGGGTCTGTTTATATGTGTCGTAGCTTTAACTTCTAAGTGAGCCATGGTGATGGTACTGTGTCTTCCTCCTAGTGAGCTTAGTATCAGGGGGCACAGCTTCAGAGATGGCCGCTCTATCACCTTCACAGCATAAGGGATCTGAGCTTGTAAGCCTTCTTCATTTCAGAGATGATGTGATGTGAGACGTCAGAGAGGTTGTAAAAAAAGGTGTTTCACATTTCTTTCCCAACACACATAATAAGAACTTCCCAGAGTGGTTGGTACACTGGACACCTTAACTTTTAGCCTTCTAAACATGGCCTTCATGGATTAAACTGGGTGACTGTTTTATAGGTGACAAAACAGGAAACCGGACTACACCCAAAGTCATAGGTCTTGTCCAGGGCTAGATTTCTTCATCTAGCAAATGCACATTTTAGACAAACAACTGTTACAGTTCTTATAGTTAACAAGAATAATTAAGAAACGGATGGCAGGCAGTCTGTTCATGTATGCAGATATTCTGAGAGAGAAAGAGCAAAACTGACATCATGAATTGAGGCTGGGAAAATGGAGTGGGGAATGTGCTTGCTACTTCGAGAAAGTAGCATTTTTTTCTATTAAAGGAGCTCACCCTCCAAGGCTCAGTACTCCATAAACTTGCTTCATCTTGTAATGTGTTTGCCCAACATAAAAATATTCTTGGTATTTGATTCTCTCACGCCCTTTCCCTTCCCTTCAATCAGACAATGAGTCAGACTGTAAGGCTGAGCAGCCACTAATGGGATGAGACCCAGCCACTACCTTTGCTACAACTAAAACTTGGTGAACTTCCTGCTTTGGTGTGCTCGTTAGCCTGGTTTTGATCATGATGTACCTCTCATATTGCCAAAAGAAAATGCCTTGCCAAACTTATTTTGCTTTGTGTTCTCTTTGTGTGTCCTAAAATTATTTTTTTCCTATACAATGTAAGGCTGAGGACCTAAATTCAAATCCTCAGTTCTACATAAAAAGGGTCAGGCATGATTACATATGTCTTTAACTCTAGTATTAGAAGGTAGAGGCAGGTGGATCCCTGAAGCTTACTGGCCAGGCACTGAAGCCAATTGGTGAGCACCAGACTCAATGATAGACTGTCTCAAAAGATAAATTGGGAGCAATAGTGGAGGACACACCAATGTTGACACCCTGGTGCGCTATATATATATATGTGTGTGTGTGTGTGTGTGTGTGTGTGTGTGTGTGTGTGTGTGTAAATACACAGATACACACAGACAGATAGACAGACACACACACAGAGATGTCATGACTATATCAATTAGTACAAGTGCTATGAAGAAATGGAAGAGAGGTCATGCTAAGGAAGAGTGGTAATTGGGGGACATTTTTAACAGTTGAAGGAATAGTGACTGATACAAATGAGAGTTTGATATCAGCTCTCAGTCTGCCACCACCATGTTCTGTGATTTTTAACTCTCTAAGCCTCCATTTCCTTCTCTAAAAATGCAACCAGTAACAAATACCTTATAGGGTTTGCAAAGTAAGAAATACTAAGAGAAACAAGAGGGGCTTTTTATCATCATCATCATCATGTCATGTCTAAATCTGCAGCTCCACTGGGATATCACCATTTTGCTTTGGGACTTTAGAGTTAGGTAGACAGGTTACAGGGACCTGCTGCTTTCATGGGTGCTTTCTTGCCTGTCCTTAGAATTTACAAATCATTTCAACTGAGCTCTCCATTCCTGCTGCTCCTGATGAAGTTCAACACCATTATCACCTCTTTACCTGGACTGGAACACAGTCTCTGAGTGACTTTGCTGTGTCCAGCCTTTTCTTTTTTATTCTGTTCTCTGCATTGACTTCTCTCAAATGTAAATGTGAGAATGCCTATAAAATCAACAGGCTTTAGCCCAAACTCCGAACCCAGCCAAAGCCTTTGTACTACAGCTCACAGCATGTAATACAGTCAAACAGAAGCCACCATCATACTGCTTTCTGCCTCTTCACTTGCCTGCCTTTTCTTTTACCTGATGCTTTATTCTCACTGTAATTGTTTACTATATTCATTCTGTACTTTTCATGTGCCTAGTTCTGTTATAGGAGTAGATTTGAGAAAGGAATGGTTCAAAGTCTCCAACCTAGAAGCTTTATATTTGAGGAGGGAAAAAAAAAACAGGAAAGAAACAGTCTATGTAATTGCATATAGTAACATATGCTATTATGGAAAGAAAATAAGATAGATCACAGAATTTTACTTAAGGGGTTACTCTGGGTCACCGTTTAAATGAGAACATTTAAACATGCCAGGCAGAGACAAGGCATTCTAGGTGGTGGGAAAGCACACAGATAGAGGACCAATGGGGAAGTGTGGCTGATACATGGTACTTGGTGGGGAGAGACTGGGGTTCTGAGTGCTTAGAGCAGGGAACCCTTAGACCTGGAAAGCCTGGATTTTCTGCTTCACCAGGAGTTGTTAAGTGGCAGCTTGCATATGGCTCAGTGTCTAATGGGCCCTGTCAAGCTCTTGGACTCTGGCTTTCATTTATATATATATAACAATCAAGCACAGTTCTAGGTTTGGAGAAAGGCAGAAAGTGACTGCTTCATCCTCTGGATATAGGGAAAGGGGGAAGACAGTCTTTGAAGCACTGATGCTTAACCCTGAGAACTCAGGGATGCAGATGATGGGTAGACAGTCACAGAAGGGAAATGATGGAAAACAGAGTTTACACTGGGCATTTGAGAGAAAACTCCAAGCAGGCACTCAACCATCATTGCTGAGAATAAACTCTGATTTGAGCAAAGAGAAAAGCTGAGGAAAGTAGGGTGAATAGAAACAGTGCTTCTCAGAGCCCAAGAGTTTCAAGTGCTTTTTGGCTTCCCTTCTCTGTTGCCAGCAGAAAACTGTAGATACTAAGGAGTCTAGGAGGATGCAGGGAAAAGCCAGAGCAAGTAGCAACTTCACTGTGATTCAGAACATGGTATTAGCATTGTGATCACTTACTCCATAAAAGGCCAGGAAGGTCTTCTGACCTTCCACGGGGAGTCTAAAGGACTTCTCAGGACACCTAAGACAGCTATAAAGCCTTGCCAGTCTCAGGGGAAAATTCTAGATTGAGTTACTCTCTTTCACTTAATTTATTTAAAAAAAGAAAAAAAAAGCCTTTGTCAGCTCGCATGTCCATCTGTCTGGTCATTAGTGCTATGTCTTCTTCTCTATCCCACCCACTAGTCCCTGTCCTGTTCTCGTCTGTGGCACAAACCCTGAGGGAGGCACGACTGTCCCTTCTTTGTTCCCTTCCACTGTCTATCTTGACAGATTCATTCATTTATTTTCATGTTAAGTGTATAAGTATTTGTCTGCATATATGTATGTATGCCACATGCCTATAGTGGCATAGAAGCCATAAGGGGGCATCAGATCCCTTGAAATTGGTGTTATAGATGATGGCGAGCTGCCGTGTGAGTGCTGGAATGGCATCCTTCGCTAGTGCAGTGACTATACTTAACCACGAGCCATATTCCCTGTCCCCCTTTCATCTTTCTCAGTGCTCAGACTGAGAAGAACACCCTACGTACGTGTTTCTATACTGAATAACTGAAACAATTTCTTCTATGTCTGATACTGAGGACCTTGGGAAAGAGAGAAAAAATATCATGTATTTTCTTAGACTCTAATACACAGTAGATACTGAGCATATGTGCCATTTCTTGCCCATTTTGCAATGGAAGAATTAGAGATATAGAGACACAGGGTATCTTGTTTGAGGTCACATAGGTAGAAATGAGAAGTCTGAACAAAAATTCCAGAAAAGAAGCTGTGCTTGCAGACAGATTGACTGAGGAGAGTTTTAGGACTCTGGAGAGACTGGAATGTTCTAACTCTCCAGGACAGCCACTCTTGTCTACCTCTGTGAACTAACATCTTGTGGCTAATAGATTAAAACCTTTTACAATCTATTAACGTAGCAGACCATTAGCTTCCACTACCCCGAAAGATAAGAGAGCATCTTCCTATAGAAATCTTCCCCCATCTTGCTGTACCTGCCTTGATGTACCCACTGATGTATTTTAAACTTGTCTTGATTTATGATTATTTTTGTCCTTTGAATTTATAAAACTTCATAAAACTGCTTCCACATTGGAACATGGAATTTGGGGTGACTCAAATTTATGTTCCTAGGCTATGGAACTAAAATTGGCTCAAGAAACTTTTTTTCTCTTTAAGATGAGACCTGTGTTTTTGGTGTCAACAAAGGTAATGGTTAGAGTTAAACTCAGTTCATCTTGATTCTATGTTTCTGTTGCCTTTGGCTACCATGCTCTTTTTCTATATCCTTGAGAGTTCAGTGTTATAGTCACAGCTGGCATCATTGCTTGCTGTTACCACGGGCAATTTGTTTAATTTCTCTACTTGAACTTTTTCAGTAGTAAAAGAAGGACTCAACGAAGAAAAATGAGTTACCGCATATGAAAGAATAGGAAATAACAATAACAACAAAAACACCTAATATATTCAGCTATTCCTGTAACTCTTCACTCAACACTTTCCTTGCCCAAACCAACTGGAAAGAAGCCAGTACCTGTGGATGTCTCCTTCTGTGTCACCCTAGGCTCCAGCCAATGAATTCTGTGCCTTCACCACCACAAGCTTGGGAATTTCCTGGCCATGAAGCAGACAATGAAAATCTGATAGCTTGATCTGCCTAAAAACTCATTCTGACTCATTCACCTGAGCTAATGTCTCCTGCCAAGTCCAAATTGATCCACAGGAAGTGACCAGATGATCTGACCATTGCCCCATTGAGCCATGGATTCTATGGCAGGTAATCTTGCTCCTCAGTGTACAGTCCTGAGCTGAATGCAAAACCCAACAAGGACCCAAAACAGACAATGGAGAATGTGGCCAATCTCTCCCATTATCTGTTGAACACTCACATTTTCACTGTTGACATCGGTTTCGCTGGGGCAGCCAAACAGCTCCCTCCGCAAGAGGTTGCCATCATACTCCAGGAAGGTCAGGTAGAGGTTGCGGAAGAATTCCACATGTTTGTTCTTCACACGGAGCTTCTTCGGGGAGTTCCAGTGGATGACCTAAAAGGCAGCAAAGAGGCTCTCAGATTGAGAGGGCCACATAACAAAGCACTCTAAGGCTTTGGACCAGATGAGCTATGATCTGTGGGTTTGCAGGTCATTCACTCACCTACTGGTTCTAAATTTTGAGAGGAGTGGTAGGGAACCAGTGCTGGTGAAGGATCAAATCTTGCCTCTGTTCTAAGTTGTTATTTAATCATGGAGAAGTTCCCTTATTTTCTGTGTCACAGGAGCATACACAGTTACTGTGTGTAGAGGCTGGGACTCTTCAACCAAAAACTGCTGGGTGACGCAGACAGTTCAGGACACCTTGTACCTGAGGAGGGGAAGGCATAGCTCTTCCCTGGAGGTTCCTGGTACTGAGAACATCATGTAGCTCTTCCACCACCATTGTTATTTCCTTCCTTTCAGAAATCCATGTCACAGATTTCCCAACACTTAGAATAAGTTCCATGGTCCCTGCTTCTCTGTCCAGAACAGCTGCCTGACATTTCTGACCTTAAGGGTGTGAGTCTGAATTCTCTCCATGTCTTCTCTCTCTCTGCTCTTCAAGCACCACACTGTTAATTGCCCCCTACAATTTCTGATTTATTTCAGGGCCAAGTCTATACTTTATGTCTAGTTACTAGTTCTAAACATTAAATTCCCTGTTTAAATAACTGTTGCGATCTCAGTCTTCAGCCAAGACTGAGTGACAACCTCATAGAACTACTATGAAAAGTAAACACATTAGCATACAAATCTGGTAACCACTCACAAAGATGTTGGTTCCCTGAGCATCTGTAGTCTGCCAGATTGAGAGATGTCTTAAGGAACATGACACTGGGAGCTGTCCATAGAATATGCATGGCCCACCAATAGATAGGTAGAAGGCACAGTGCAGGAAAAAGCATTGGAGATAGCTCTGAAATACTCCATAGAAGCATGATAGAAGATGCCTGTTTTGGAGCTCAGAGGAGAGGAACATGGTTCCGAGGAGACATGTGAGGAAGATCACGCTGAAGCATGGTGTGGGGCATAGAAGATCCACTTATTTGCAATACTGTTTGGCCAAAAGCTTAAGTGTATTTCTGGCTAACTCATATCTCAAATTAACCCATCTCCATTAATCTGTGTATCTCCATGAAGCTGTGGCTTACCAGGTAAAGTTCCAGCATGTGTCTCTGGCGGGGCTACATGGCTTCTCCTTCTGCCTCCTTTCTCCCAGCATTCAGTTTAGTTTTCCCTGCCTAGCTAAGTTCTGCCTTGCTATAGGCCAAGACAGTTTTGTTTATTCATTAACCAATAAAAGCAACACATAGACAGAAGGACCTCCCACACCACAGCAGGGCTGACCGCCTATACCTGAGAAGTCAACATCTGGAACTCAGACCCTGACCACTATAGATTCCTGAGAGAGAGCAAAATGACTGACTAGGTTTTAGGGCCTTCACTGTGTGTAAAGATGTGCCTGGTAAGGTGAGCAGAGAAAAATCAAAGCTGGGGACACTGTTGTAATGTCCTGGTGAGAAAATGAGTACACATATTTTGATTTGCATGAAAAGAGAAAATATGAAAGAGGAAAACTGAGAAAAGTAAGTGAATATTTAGAGTATAATAAGCATCAAAATTATTCTAAGTACCTTGTTATTAATATTTATTGTTACTTATTCTTACAAGTAGTTCTTACTATTATATCATGACTATGAACAATGAATAATTTGAATTAAATTTTAATTAAAAAATCCATGGGGCATCACTATGAACAGTACCCTGTCCAGGAAGGGAAGGGAGGCTCCAGAGGATTCTGTTCTCCCATGGTCTCACAAAATTGTGCTTGGCATCTTGTTACTCAACTCAGAGGCTACTTGACTAACCACTGTGCTTCCTCTGAGCTGGATGTGGATCCCAGCAAAGGCAGGAATGACTGTAGAGTTCCTATGAAGACGGAGTTACTGATGGGTGAAGGTATTAGCAGATATCAACAGTGGGGCTGAAGCAGATAGGGAAGATGGGCTTGGGAGGCGTTAATAAGCTGAAGGACAGCAAAACCAGGGAAGGGCTGGCTCCAAGGAGGCTGCTCCATGATGGTAGTCCTCATCACTGGTCACATTCCCAGTGTCTACAGAAGTCAAGCAAGACCAAACCTCAGCATGGAGTAAGAATAACTAGACCTACAGAAGCCTCTGTGGGACACCTGCAAGGAGGGGAAGAGGGTATCTGTGCTGAATGTTACCATGTGTCCCTGAACAGGAAATGTCTCTTAAGGGCTCACCAAGAGGTCTGCATTTGCTGGTGCTGTATTTTGAAAGCATTTTCCCAAATTTATGCATTAACAGCATAAGACACAGGCTCTCTAAGAGGCAATTAAAATAGGAGAGCAAATGCCTTTTTGGAGGGGGTGGGCATCTGATAAAAGGAGTTTGCCTCCTTCCTCCATCTTTCCCCCTAATACATTTCTGCCTCTGCCCTGAGCTACCAAGGTATTTGAAGTGTAGGAAATGGATCTCCAATAAAGCCCCAGTCTCAGGTACACTGTTAGATTAGCATTAAACAAATAGGACAATCGACTCTCTAAACTCCTATGAGCAAGAGTCAGAGAGGGGTAACTAGTCATGATCCCTCCTCAGTAGAGCCGCTCGGACAAGAAACTAGGGTCCAGAGTGACGCAGTAAGCTGCCCAGTGTCACACAGCAGGGGGTGGGGTGTACAAAACAGATTGTATTTCATGGGTCACTATTCCTATACCAAGCCACATTCATGATTCTGAAACACTGATTCATTGCTCTCTGCTTGGTGAGGAATGCCATTTCTTGGCCTCTTGAAGGACAGAACCACCAATCACTGCTGGCTTGAAGGCAGCAGCACCTGAGACTGACACTGAAGAATGTGCCCCAAATAGATTTTTGTGTGAAGCTGGTGAACAAAGTTGTTTGGATTTGCAAGGTCTGTGATAACAATCTATATTAACTCATTCTCATTTCTGAGGTCCATTAGCACTGTAGTCATAAGAATAATATTGATAATGGTGATGATTATAATAGTTTGCGCTTCACAAGCAATAGTTTGATACTTGCTGTATGCCAAACACTGCTCCGAACACTTTACTTGTCACAACTCATTCGTTCTTACCATACCTGTAAAAGACAACTGACATTCTCATTATGCTCTGTGAGGTGAACCTTGTCCACTTGACAGGCTCTAGAATCAATATAGAGACAAGTTTCTCTGTACATGTCAGTGAGAATAAACTGAAGTGGGAAGACCCACCCTAAAGGTCGGCAGTATCATTTCATGAGTTCGGAGTCCAGGATTGAACAAAATGGAGGAAGTGAGCTAAGCACCGGTATTTCTCTCTTTGCTTCCTGACTGCAGATACAATGTGGGTACCCTCATTTCACTCCTGCCACCAAGCTTTGTCTGCCATGCCAAAATAAAGCCCTTCTTTAAGTAACTTGTTAGATATTTTTGTCACAGTAATGAGAAAAGTAACTAACATAGACCCCATTCAGGTATAGAAATTTAGATAATTGTTCTTCCCTATCTGGTCAGAAATCAGGATAGATAAGACTGGAACTCAAGTAGACAGAGAAACTAGAAATAGAAATGCCTATTCATTATTCTCCTTTACCTGCAACTATGAAATGATTCTCTTCCTAGAAATGAACATAATATTTACAGAAGATGGGGGGACTAGAGATGAAACTTTCCTTTCCTATCCTTGGGCTAGACCTGAACTTAGAGGTAACTGAGGACTTCTGGATACACTTACTAGGTGAGTCAGAAAGGGATAAGGTGATTATCATATGGGCTGCTGAGGCTGTAAGCATGGGGGTTTGGGCATGTGATATCACTGGATCTGAAACTTTTATAAAGGCTGAGGATGTGTGCAGATTTGTAGTCAGACTCTAGTAAGCCAGAAGAACTGGCTGAAACTGATTACCATCCAGAAAACTTCAACAGCATTTGGGAAAAGAGAAGTTAAGGTGATCAAAGGGGAGATGAGAACTCTATAACCATCAAGGGCACAAAAAAAGAAGTTCAAAGGTAGAAAAAGACCTCAGTGTGAGGATGAGTCTATGGAAAGAGTCAAACCCACATTTTGGCCTCTGAAGTACTTATACCTAAGAGGGCTCATAAGTTCATTCCTGGTGCACAAGAGCTGGGAAATCAGAGACTCTGTGCAGACAGCAGATGAAGAAGAACATCAGCTTCAAGCTACAGAGACAAGCAGTGATGGAAAATGGGTGTCTGAATGAAGACTCCTAGAGCTTTTGTGTGGCTCACAGAGTAACAGCTATACTCCTTACCAGTCAGTTAAGCTTGTTGCCACTACCTCACACTTAAAATTCTCACCTGGTCTTCAACTAATAAACATTTCAGGTGTTTTTTCACCTTATTTTCATGACTTTGTGACTTTCAAATAATTGTCCCTCCCAACAATATCCTACTTCTTCTCTATTATCTTCCTGTCTGTTATCTTTCAAGTATTAACCTAGATGCACCTCTTCTGTAAGACTTAATGTGAGCATTCCTGGCAGAGGGTTGCAACATAGCATGACTCCTTCTCTACTCCATTCTCTGTTCTTTATAGAAAGTAGTACTCTAAATGCTGTGAAAAGATCATGAGCCATTTATGATTCAAGATAACCATGAATGATCCCAGACTCTGATTTCCTAGACAGTCTTGCAGCAGTGCATGTCTATAAGACCCACCATTCCCATACAGTGTTGTAAGTGGAAGCATTTCTTCCCCTAAAGGTTTATGATTAAAGTGGTGATATCTTCCCACTCTATCCACCTTTCTGTCAGGATCACAAATGTAATAACTTGGACTATGGTAGTTATCATGTAACCATGATGGACAGGTCAACGCAAGACTGACCTTTGAACAATGTCCACAACCTCATGCCCTATAAAGGGAAAAAACTCAGTCTTCATTTTAAGCCACTGAAAATTGTGAGCCTTCCTAAGCAACATGGGAGACGGATACTGGCCCTTTCTCAGTGTTCCATAGATTTGTGGTTTACTCCATTAGAGAAAATTTTGCACATTCTTATAATTATATATTTACATGTTTGCCCCTGGCAGTAATGAAAAGTGGATATCTAGGCTGGCAGGGAACATGACGTATTATTCTTCCCAGGTGACACAGACCCTGGGAGAGTTAGTATTCAATAGCTGGCCTTTGGTTTGAGGATGGAAATCATGGTGGTGACATTCTCAATATATGGTACGTCTACTGTAAATCAGTTATAAAAGCCCCATCAACATGGGCTTTGGAATACAGAAACACAGCCCTCCTTTCATTGTCTGAGGGCCAAATAGCTTGTCATCTTTTTTCTGTGAAAGAGTTTAAATTCCCTGTTATCTACTTGCTGGCATTTGAAAGAGAAGGGCAATATTTTCACAAGTCCTTTCTCCTTGTCATCTTCAGGATTAAGATTCATGGCAGAAAAGCAGGAGTGAATTGGCCTACATAGCAGACACAATCCACCCTCATCTGCTGTGTGAACTGCACCAACATGTCAAATGTCATTGAGACAGTTCATCTGCAACTGGGACTAATTGAAACTCCCTTGCAGATCTGTAGTACAGGTCAGGAGTGCTGCAGTGATGGATATGGTGATGATGTCTTTTAGATGATAACACGATAATATGAAGGATTACCTGGAGATACGCAAGTGCTTATTTCCAGTGTGTTTCTAGAGGAGAGTGGCATATGAGCTGACAGACTGGGTGGTTAAGAGACACCCTCAGTATGGATGAGACCATCCAGTGAGTGCTGGGCCTAGGTGAATAACAAAGGGAACCACCCCTCTCCTGGTATTGTGATACAGTTTCCTTTTCTTTCTCTTCACCTTCAGAACTTCAGATTCCTTGACCTTGAAATGCTATGACTTTTGCCAGGAAACCTATGTTCTTGGATCACTGGTCTCTGAGAGCTATAATATCAGCTTAATTTGTGCTGAGGACATTGAACTTGACTTGAGCCATGCCACCAGCATCCCAGGTAGACAAGTTTACAAGTAGTCTATTGTCATTCTCAGCCATCATAACAGTTGTAAGCCAATTCCCCAATTCTTTCTTCCTTTTGGTTTTGTGTTTTAGAAGGACTCACACAAAGACACACCCCATGCATGCAAATCACAAAATAAATCTGGTGGAGACTTCCAAGTATGATGGCCTACTAAGAACAGACTCTATGGGGGAAGGAGGAATCAGTGGTCACAGAACATGGGAAGGGCAGGTAGAGATCATACAGCACAGTGAAACCAAGCCAGGGCTCCCATGAGGCTAAGACTCATAGACAGATCAGTTCAGGAAGACAGATATGTCTGATAGAGATTAAAATAATGGGCAAGAGCCCAGATGCTCATCAGCAGATGAAAGGGAAATGAAAAATAACACACACACACAAACACACGTATTAATCTGCTATAATGAAGAATGAAATTATGTCACTTTCAGAAAAATGCGTGAAGATTAACATAGTAAATAAAATCAGCCAAACTCTGGAAAATACCAGTGCCTTTTCTCAAATGAAGAATGTATGTCTGCATTTAGAAAAAAGAGTATGTATGCCTTCGAACAGACTTTAGCAGGGATAAAGGATAAGAGAGGGTAATGGGTAGATGATATGAGCAAAGCACATTGACATATGAAAGGACTCTAGCCAGCCCAAACAAGGCTCTGGAAGTCCTTGCCCTTCTCTCCCATTCCCTCTGCCTTGCTAAAACACACCCACCAAGTATACTGCCTTATGTGGCCACTTCTTCCTCCTGAGGCTGACTGCCAAGTTTCAGCTGTTGAAATATTGAAGACCAGCAATCAAAAATCACTTTGCCTCACCTAATTAACATGCACAATTAAAATTAAACACCTTGCCCTCATAAGGCATTTCCCCTTTTACCTTTATAAACTGCCATTTTCATGGAGGCGACATCTGTTTCCTCTCTATCTAGATGCTGTCCTTTGGTCCACCCCCACCTCCAAACAAATACCCCTTCCCCCTCTCCTTTGTTCCCTTCTGTACTCACTTATCCTTTATTTCCTGTCTTTGTCTCTTGTTCCCTCTTTTCCACTTGGAATGGAGCAAATTTCCTTTATGTTGAGAACTTGGTCTTGGGGTGTTCTAAGCTGATAAGTATCCCATCTATCTATCTATCTATCTATCTATCTATCTATCTATCTATCTATCTATCTATGTTAAAATGTTACAACAAAACCCATTATTTTGTTGTATAGTAAAAAATATTAAATAGTAGCTTTCAATCGATAGGAAAAGTGTATGTGTGGTGGGGGTACTGAGCAAGAGCACTAATAATCAGAAGACTGAGTCCTTGAGTAAGGAAGGTCTGGGTTCACATTTTTCTCTATTTCTTTTTGACTCTTAAGATACTTAAACTTTTATTTACCAATATATTGAAAGGAAGGATACTGGCTGCAGATGATGGACTAGACAAAAGGTGTTAACAGCAATTTAATGATTTCATGATTGGGTCACAGGGTTCCCAGGTATTTAGCTAAGTATTACTTGTGGATATGTGAATGTTTCTGGATGACATCATCATCTGAGTCAGTGGACCTCATCAGTGGATGTCCCTCTCCTATATGAGTACCGTCTTCTAATCCACTGAGGGCATGGACAGAACAAAAGGCAGAGAGGCAGGAAAAATTTGCCTCCCTTTTTCTGCTTGCTTGGACTGGTGCACCCTTCTCCTGCTTGCAGACTGAGGGTTATGCAATCATCTTTCTTGGTACTGAGCCTTGTGATTTGGGCTGAAATACCCCAGCAGCCTCCCTGGCTCTCCAGCTTGTGGAATCTGGGTCTTCAGAGCTTCTGTAATCACAGACGCTGATTCTCTCTAAGAAAAGGCTGAGGTAGATACAAATAAAGACATATCTACTAGCTTTTTTTTCTAGAGAACTTGTCCTCCTTATTTTGTAAAGATACTACACACAAACATCTTTTCTTAAATGCTTTGTAACATTGTAACATGGTACTTAGTTTGTCTTTATACGTTTTAATTTTCTTTTCTGAAAGAGGATCTCATCACAGCACAGTTTTGCCTTGAACTTCCTAAGTAGCCAAGGATGACTTTAACTTTTTTATTCTTCTACCTCTACTGCCTGAGTGCCGGTAATATATACATGCTTGCAACATCACACCTTTTGCTTGCTTTTTTTTTTTTGTAATGTGGTGCTATGGATTGAACCAAGAGCTTTTTGTATGCTAGGCAAGCACTCTCCCAACTCAGCTAAACCCCAAATTCATTATTCTGTGTTTTATGCATTGAACTCACCTCTGAAACACTCATTGCTCTCATGGTTTAGGGACATAGTAAAGCAAAACAAGGGTCATGTGGATACAAGTACAAAAAATAGATATGATGACTGGGTTGAGTCTAAAGAACCACTCTGCAGGTAGTATATAAAGTGTGGCTACTCAGACAAAAGAAGGCCTTAGTGGGAGACCATGTGGCAAAGCTTGAGATCACATTATGCTACTTGGAACTGTGTATAACATAAAACATAAAACTTATTTCTGAGTTTTTTCATTTGATATTTTCAGTCCATACCTGTATTTATTGGTCTCCATTATGGAGTAAGGGGGAGATATTTCTTGCTTACAATGGCTGTACATACTCCACTATGCTTTTTCTATAAGGGAAGTTCTATACTAGTTAAAATGGTACTGTGAGACAGCCTGCACTTTTGAATCTTTGAATACAAGACTCTGGTTGAGTCCAACATTAAGCACAAAACGAGGCCTGGTCAACGTTTGTGAGTTTGTTTCTGTGCTTTAATCAATTCATCCATCTTTTTTTCTTTTCAATCTTATCAATCACTAGGTATGATGGTTTAAATTAGATGGCCCCATAGGATTATATATTTAAAAACTTTGTCCCCACCCAATGGAACTGTTTGGGAAGGATTAGGAAATGTGGCCTTTCTGGAAAAGGTATGTCACTGAGAGAGGTACTCTCAGTCTCTCTCTCTCTCTCTTTCCTCTCTCTGCTTACTACTTGCAGATAATGATGTGAGTGTTTAGATTTTCCTATGGCCATACCTTTGTTTTATCATCATGGACTCCAGCCCTCTGAAACTATAAGACAAATTAAATGCTTTCCTTTTTAAGTTGCCCTGGCCATGGTATTTTATTATGATAATAGAAAAGATAATAGACAAGTAATTATTACTTGGGATATTGCTATGAAATAAATATAATGTTTTTGACCCTTAGACTTTTCTTCTTCTTCTTCTTCTTCTTCTTCTTCTTCTTCTTCTTCTTCTTCTTCTTCTTCTTCTTCTTCTTCTTCTTCCTTCTTCTTCTTCTTCTTCTTCTTCTTCTTCTTCTTCTTCTTCTTCTTCTTCTTCTTCTTCTTCAATTTTTTGTCTTTTTTTTTTTGAGACAGGGTTTCTCTGTAACTTTGGAGCCTGTCTTAAAAAACAGATCTTATAGACCAGGCTGGCCTCGAACTCAGAGATCCACCTGCTCCTTCTTATATTTTTCAAGTCCCAGTTTTAAAAAAAGGGGGGGATTAAAAAAAGTACTTCTCAGAAAAAAAAATATATACCATAACCCATGAGGAGGATAGAGCAATTCAGCTCTCCAGTTATTTAGTCACCTTGTCTGGAAAACCTAGATGTTAGGATGGTGCATAAATCCTAGGTGCTCTTTATTCTGTAACTCTTGCTGCTGTCCTGTTTAAGGAGGTAGAGTTTGAACAGAAGAAAAAACCTAACACTAAGAAAATGGATAGCTTTGCTAAGATTCAGGGTTGGAGACATGAGGAGTTCTCAGATCCAGATAGATTCCCCAGTGTTCATATGGTCAATGTTTCCCTTCCTCTCACTTCCCTCCTTTTCTTCCTGTTACTTTTATTTTTCTTCTGAAATAAAAGTCAATCTGAACTGGACTTGCTTTGTGTGAAGAATTCCTGTTGGAACACAGACGGCAGAGAAGGGACATGAGCTGTACTAATTCCTTCACATTGCTTCTTCGCAAACTACCATCGCAAAATCTGTGAGTGAAAATCAGCTTTGTGCTCTTCCTGTCACTGTGGAATTATTATTAAAACTGTATTCACATTTGCAGAATCCCCAGTGTACCTCTCAGTAGTGTGTGCTGATGTGGACAGAGAACAGCAAGGCCCAGACACCACTAGATCAAGGCATGGAAGCTCCAGCAGAGGGATTCACTAGGTTTGTTGAAAGACATCTGGGACAAGAGTCCAGAGGAATGCTGTCAATTTGGCTCAATGTCAGCAATGCCATTGGGAGCACACAACATATGATTCACTGCTTGGAGTCTGTGAGAGGCAGCTGCTCTCAGTAGGCATCTTCTGCAGTGGTTTCCCGCTGCTCTCCTGCTTGCCCAGCATGGCCTTCATTTTAGAACTGGATCCTGTGGTCACACTCAACTTATCATATTCATGATATATGATTCACTGACCATTCATAAAAACACTGAAATGGTCATATTGCAACTTACATCTCAAGAAAGGTTAACAGGATCTTTCTGTATAGTCATCAAGAGAAAAATGGTTTCTCTCTACCATTCAGAACCATTGGTTCTACGCTGCTTAGATTTCTGCATAATCCATTATACTACCTATAATGACCAAAGCCACCATTTGTTTTCTTCTTGGAAGACTGTATTCCTGAGAACATAAATTCATGGAGAGGAAAAGTCTGCATTATTCCTTCACCACTGCACAACAAATGGTTAACAAGATGCAGTGGATATTTGTTGAATAGCATGCTGGCTAGAGGCTCCCTGAAGCCACTTTGACACCCATAACAGAGAAAACAAAGGAGGTGAAAGGGAGAAGGAAAGAATGACAGAAGGAAGTGGAGAAGGGAAAGAGAATCTTATTGCCTATGGTATTTGAACCCTCAAATCTAATCTGGTCCATGCAGACAGTAATGAATGGTGCCTTTAACATAGTGAAGTGTAGTGGAGTTTGATGTGCCAGGGAAGTACTCACCTACTCATAATGCTATATATATTTTTAGTAAATTAAATTATATTATTTGATAATACCAAATTAAGATAATTCTCAAAAGTGCATACCTTAAAAGGTATACAATCCAAAGTATAAAATGAATATGCCCTAGTCCATGTGAATGAAAATAAATGACTGATGAATCTTTTTAGTAGAGCAATCTTAATTAATATAAACAGACAATACCCTTTCTTTTTCATCCCCCAATTCTGATGTATGGTGGATGTAGTCACTCAGTTATAATAAAGTATGGAAGAGGAAAACAGCAGTTTCATAGTACTGGCCTTCACTGTGTAAGAATAGTTAGTGTCCCTAGCCACGTCCTCAATGGAAGTCAAGTTCTTCTGATGGGATGAGTTGAGGAGGGTACTTGACTTCAATGTCTCCTCCTGAGACAGTAAAGCCTTAAGCAGCACTCCACAAAACCACTGAGTCAGTAACAAGAAGCCAGTCCACTGAGGGCTGATGAGACCAAGGAGAAAAGATGACTAGGGGAAAATGAATGGAATATATGCAGACATTAGGCAACTGCACAAATCCCAGGCTCTTTCTAGCCCGAGGATTAGTTAGTTACCAGGAGTGTATGAAGACTGGTTTGCTAGTTTTGACCAATGTGCCACTGGAGGAAAGCTGTCACAGGAGGCAGAGTGGAACCAGATGGGAGACAGTGGGGCTCTGCACTACTTCTATACTCTTAGATTCTTTCAGAGAAAGTTTATATTTAAAAAAAATCTATAAAGAAAAATAGCTGAGGACACTTATGAAGACAAACTCAAATGGATAGCAACACAGGTGAGCCACATTTCTGCTCCCAATGTAAGATCATCTTCTAATCCATTAGAAAACCTGGAAATATGTGGGTTTACTATATCTGAGCATTCACAAAAAAATGAATTCTTGTGATGTTTAAAAATGAATTAACTACCACTGCAGAGAAGGAAGAAGTTCATACTGCCCAGGCTTTATGCGTTGAGTAGTACTAAATGTTAGGTACTAGGAATAACCAAGTCATTTTAAAACAGATCACTTGGGACATGGATACAGTGCCCATAGATGGGGTATTTATTTTTATTGTTGTTGTTCAAACCCTTGTGATAGCAAGGCTTGATAAAATTTCTCTGAGCTCCATGGAAAGATCTTAGAAGTCTCTTTGAAGATACCTTTACCAAATGAATGACGATGAAATTCAGCAAGGAAAACACTTGATTTTCCTGTCTTGGCAGAAAAGAGCTTAAAAACAGATGCAAAAGAAAATATTCTGTTTAATATTATCCTTTGCAAGCTCATCCATTTTCCTGCAAATTTCAGTACTGAATTAGTGCTTCTCCTCCCCTGTGTCCTCAGCAGCATCTGTTGTGACATTTCTTGATGACACTGCTCTAACTGGGGGAGACAGTATCTCAAAAAAGTTCTAATGGATGGATTTGGAAAGTATATTAAGTTAAGTGGCACAAACCAAGGAAGGCATTAACTGCACATTCTCTTTCATACAAACTTCCTAGCCTTCAATGTATACATATGTACGTATTCATGGCATACATGTATTTGTGTCTGTGTGTGTAAACATGGGTAAAACCTTAAAAGTAGAAAGTAAACAAAGAAAATAGGTAATGGGGTAGGCAAAAGGACAAATGGGCTATAAAAAAGAAAAACAGACTGGGGAAGGAGCTTACAAAAGGGAAGGAGGAATTGGGGGTAGCAGAGGTTAGGTAAGATTGGGGGAAGGGAAGCCAATAAAACATAAGTTTGAAAATACCATAATGATTTCAAATACTTAGTATGACATTTAAAGATTTTTTTAAAATTGAAATAATGGTGGCACTGGTTAATCTAAAAGGGGTCAGAACATAATAACAAAAAGACATGATAGTGGGAAGGAATGCTGTTTGGAAGTACTGGGGGTTGGTGGCTGTGGAAGGGAACCAAAGGAGAATGGGGACATTGAGCATGACTAGAATCTCTTCTACCCACATATTAAATTATTGAAAATTAAAAGACAAACAAGAAAAAAAAGATGGGGCTGGTAATATGGCACAGTGATTAAGAGCAGTGGTTGCTAGGGCAAAGAAACTGGCTTTGATTCCCAACACCAAAATGGTGGTTCACTACTGTCTATAACTCCAATTCTAGGTGATTCAATGAACCTTCTTCTGGGCTTTCTGGGCACTGGGAATACACATAGTATATAGATAGAGAAGAAGGCAAAACATGCACACACTACACACAGACAGACAGACACACATACACACACACAGAGACAGACAGACAGAGGAGAGAGAGAGAGAGAGAGAGAGAGAGAGAGAGAGAGGATAATGCAGTAACAATCCAGGTGTACCAGCTCTAGCAATGCTAACCCCAAGGCATGGGTGCAGAAGGTGCTCCAGTAACACACATTCTCTCCTCTTTGCTGATAGGCAAGTCTGAGGCAAAGTAGCTGAAGGCAGTGTGCATGCATGCTATGTGATGACAGTGAGTTTGTTAAATTTATAAAAGCAAAATTGAAAATCTCATGAAATTTTCCAACACACTCTGCTGAAATAAGCAGCAATGATATAACCTTCGGTGTGACACTGAGCCCCAAGGACAAGCTGCCTATACAAAGGGCATATGGGATGACACATACGGACATCTGCAATTCTCTTTTCATGGAAGTACAAGTGTCCAAAGTGTACTATTACATAGTTTTGAAAAATGAAACAAACACTTAGTGTGATACATCAGGTAAAAAAGATGCAGAGAAAGCAAACACATTTAGTAGTTGTTAAAAATATTGACATGCGACCTGACACAGAGTCCATCCTTCTTCTGTATACAAGAAACACATCTCAACCTCAAAGACAGACATTGTTTCAGAGTTAAGGATTGGGAAAAAACATACCAATCAAATGGACCTAAGAAATAAGCAGGTGTAGCTATCCTAATATCTAACAAAATAGACTTCAAGCTAAGATTCAAAAGAGACAAAGAAGGAAATTTTATATTAGTCACAGGAAAAATCCATCAGGAGGAAATCTCAATACTGAACATCTATGCCCCAAATACAAGGGCACCATCATATGTAAAAGAAACACTTCTGAAGTTTAAATCATACATTAAACACCCCCACACACAATAGTGAGAGACTTCAACACTCCCCTCTCACCACTGGACAGGTCAGTGAGACAACAAATGAACAGAGAAATAAGAGGACTAACAGATGTTATGACTCAAATGGACTTAACAGACATATATAGAACATTCCATCCAAACAGAAAAGAATATACCTCCTTCTCAACATGAAACCTTCTCAAAAAATGACCACATACTCAGTAACAAAACAATCCTCAACAAAAACAAAAAAAATTGGAATAACCCATTGTACCTTATCAGATCACCATGGTTTAAAACTAGAAGTCAACATCAATACTAATTCCAGAAAGCCCACAAACACATGGAAATCAAACAATGCTCTCCTGATTCATCAATCAGTCAAGGAAGAAATAAAGGGAGAAATTAAAGACTTCCTAAAATTCAATGAAAATGACCACACAACCTACTCAAATTTATGGGACACAATGAAAGCAGTGTTAACAGGAAAGTTCATAGCAATAAACGCCTACATAAAGAAGCTGGAAAAATCCCACACTAGTGAATTAACAGAACATTTGAAAACTTTAGAACAAAAAGAAGCAAAATCACCTAAGAGAACTAGACGGCAGGTAAGAATCAAATTGAGAGCTGAAATCAACAAGATAGAAACAAAGCTAACAATACAAAGAATCAATGAGAAAGAGTTGGTTCTTCGAGAAAATCAACAAAATAGACAAACCTTTATCCAAACTAACCAAAAGGCAGAGAAAGAATATCCAAATTAACAAAATCAGAAATGAAAAGGGGGACATAACAACCGACATGGATGAAATACAGAGAATCATCACGGCATATTTCAAAAACCTGTACTCCACAAAATTGGACAACTTAAAGGAAATGGACAACTTTCTGAATAAATATCACTTATCAAAATTAAATCAAGACCAGATAAGCAAATTAATCAGACCTATAACTGCTGAAGAAATAGAAACGGTCATCAAAAGTCTCCCAACCAAAAAAGCCCAGGACCAGATAGTTTCAGCTCAGAATCCTACAAGACTTTCAAAGAAGAACTAATACCAATACTCCTCAAATTATTCCACACAATAGAAACAGAAGGAACTTTGCCAAACTCTTTTTATGAGGCAACAATTACCCTGCTACCCAAACCACAGAAAGACATTACTAAGAAAGAGAATTACAGACCAATCTCACTCATGAACATTGATGCAAAAATACTAAATACTAGCAAATCGAATCCAAGAACACATCATAACCGTCATCCACTACGATTAAGTCCGCTTCATCCCAGATATGCAGGGATGGTTTAACATACAAAAATCTGTCAATGTAATCCACCATATAAACAAGATGAAAAATAAAAACCACATGATCATCTCATTAGATGCAGGAAAAGCTTTTCACAAAATACAACATCCCTTCATGATAAAGGTCGTGGGGAGAGCAGGGATACAAGGAACATGCCTAAACATAATAAAGGCAATATACAGCAAGACAACAGCCAACATTAAACTAAATGGAGAAAAACTCCCAGTGATTCCACTGAAATCAGGAACAAGACAAGGTTGTCCACTCTCTCTATATCTACTCAGTATAGTTCTTCAGGACCTAGCTAGAGCAATAAGACACCAAAAGGAGATCAAGGGGATAGAAATCGGAAAAGAAGAAGTCAAACTCTGTTTGCTGATGATATGATAGTTTACAGAAGTGATCCCAAAAATTCTACCAATGAACTTCTACAACTCATAAACACTTTTGGTTATGTAGCAGGATGTAAGATTAACTCAAAAAAAAAATTACTAGCCCTCCGGTACACAGATGATAAAAGGTCTGTGGAAGAAATCAGAGAATCAACACCCTTCACAATAGCCACAAATAACATAAAATATCTCGGAGTAACTCTAATCAAACAAGTGGAAGACTTGTGTGACAAGAACTTTAAATCTTTGAAGAAAGAAATTGGAGAAGACAGCAGAAAGTGGAAAGATCATCCATGCTCTTGGGTAGGAAGAATTAACATAGTAAAAATGGCAATCTTACCAAAAGCAATCTACAGATTCAATGCAATGACCAGCAAAATTTTCTCAGACCTCGAAAGAGTGGTACTCAACTTCACATGGAGAGGCAAAAAACCAAGGATAGCCAAAACAATCCTGTACAATAAAAAAATTTCTGGAGGCATCACAATCCCTGACTTCAAACTCTACTACAGAGCTACAGTACTGAAAACAGCCTGGTGTTGGCATAAGAACAGACAGGAGGACCAATGGGACCAAATAGAAGACCCAGATATTAATTCACACACCTATGAACACCTGATTTTTAACAAAGAATCAAAAAATATTAAATGGAAAAAAGAAAGAATATTTAACAAATGGTGCTGGTATAGCTGGATATCAACATGTAGAAGAATGAAAATAGACCCATATCTATCACCATGCACAAAACTCAAGTCCAAATAGATCAAAGACCTCAACATAAAGCCAGTCGCACTGAATCCTATAGAAGAGAAACTGGGAAGTACACTTGAATGCATTGGCACAGGAGACCACTTCCCAAATATGACCCCAGCAGCACAGACACTGAGAGAAACAATTAATAAATGGGACCTCCTGAAACTGAAAAGCTTTTTTAAGGCAAAGGACACGGTCAACAAGACAAAACGCCAGCCTACAGAATGGGAAAAGATTTTCACTAACCCCACATCAGACAGAGGTCTGATCTCCAAAATATACAAATAACTCAAGAAATTGGTCACCAAAAGAACACATAATCCAATAAAAAAATGGAGTACAGACCTAAACAGAGAACTCTCAATAGAGGAATCTAAAATGGCTGAAAGACACTTAAGGAAATGTTCAACATCCTTAGCCATCAGAGAAATGCAAATCAAAACAACTCTGAGATTCCATCTTATACCTGTAAGAATGGCCAAGATCAAAAACACTGATGACAACTTATGCTGGAAAGGTTGTGGGGAAAAGAGAACACTCCTGCATTGCTGGTGGGACTGCAAGCTGGTACAGCCCCTTTGGATATCAGTATGGTGATTTCTCAGAAAATTAGGAAACAACCTTCCTCAAGACCCAGTAATACCACTTTTGGGTATACATTCAAAGGATGCTCAATTGTGCCACAAGGACATGTGCTCAACTATGTTCATAGCAGCTTTGTTTGTCATAGCCAGAACCTAGAAACAATCTAAATGCCCCTCGACCAAAGAATGAATAAGAAAAATGTGGTACATTTACATGATGTAGTACTACACAGCTGAAAAAAATAATGACATCTTGAATTTTTCAGGAAAATGGATGGAGCTAGAAAACATCATATTGAGTGAGGTAATCCAGACAGAGAAAGACAATTATCACATATACTCACTCATAGGTGGTTTTTAAACACAAAGCAAAGAAAACCAGCCTACAAACCACAATCCCAGGGAACCTAGACAACAATGCAGACACTAAGAAAGACTTACATAGATCTAATCTACATGGGAAGTAGAAAAAAGACAAGATCTCCTGAGTAAATTATGAGCATGGGGACCTTGGGGGAGGTTTGAATGGGGGAGAGGAGAGGCAGGGAAGGGAGCAGAGAAAAATGTAGAGCTTAATAAAAATCAATAAAAAAGAAACAAAAATAATGACATGTTAAAAAGTGGTTATTAAATTAACAAAAGACTTCCAATAAAGATTTACATTTAGTAGTTTGAATGCTATCAAAATATTTACATGATTTCAAGATTGAAAAATATGAATATAAAACTTAATAAGTACTGGAGCTGGAAAAAGGGCTCATTGGAAAAGAGAACTTGGGGTTCCAGTACCCATGTCTAGCAGCTCACAATTGCCTGTATAATTTGAGCTCCAGGGGATTTAACATCTTGCACTGTCTTCTGGCCTCCTTCTATAAGCACTGCACACACACACACACACACACACACACACACAAAATCTGAGAAATACTTAATAAGCATAGCAATGGTGATGTTTCTTTACATTTAAATTTCTTCATTTTAAGAAAGGCCCTCTAATGATAATCACTAAAAAGAAGTGCTGTTGTATAGCATGCTTTCAAAGTTTAATCACTATATTAGCAAGGGCAAATATTAATGCTAATGTTTTTAGAAGTGAAAGGACTTTCTTTTACTATATCAACACAAATGAGCAATAGACCAAAGAGTCTCTGCTTTCTTTTTTCCCTTTTTAAAGAAATTCTTCAATGTTTTGTCTTTGGATTTCACTGCATTTTTAAAATGATTAACTAGCACATCTTTCATCCCAGTACTTGAGAGGCAGAATTCTGTGCTTTGGGCCCTGGCTGGTTCCAGGTTAGCCAGGTGGGGTTAGCTAATAGATACGTTGTCTCAAAAGCAAAACAAAAAGCTTCTTAACTGATCACTCATTCTGGAAGCCAGTCAGAAAAAACCTTGAACAACTGTCATCCTCCTGGTTTTTCATACCAGGGGGTAAATGATTTAACTATTGGAACACAACAGAAGCCCTGTGGGAGGGACTACGCCAGCAGGAAGCTGGGAAACAAGAACTCTTACTGGAGGTCCTTTTGTCTATGTGTTGCTTTTATTGGTTAGTGAATAAAGAAACTGCCTTGGCCTGTTGATAGGGCAGAATTTAGGTAGGCGGGGAAAACTTGACTGAATGCTAGGAGAAGGAAGGTGCAGAGTGAGAAGCCATGGAGACAGAGTGCTGAAACTTTGCTGGTAGCCACGACCTCATGTGATGTACAGATTAATGGAGATGGGTTAAATTAAAGTAAGAGTTAGTCAATAAGAAGCTAGAGCTAATGGGCCAAGCAGTAATTTAAATAATATAGTTTCTGTGATTATTTCAGGTCTAAACTAGACGGGCAGCTGGGAAACAAGTGGCCCCTCCATACTACAATGAACCC
This sequence comes from Ondatra zibethicus, assembly GCA_004026605.1. Classification (NCBI taxonomy): domain Eukaryota; kingdom Metazoa; phylum Chordata; class Mammalia; order Rodentia; family Cricetidae; genus Ondatra; species Ondatra zibethicus. The sequence continues at coordinate 15,889 of PVIU01007948.1, read as the reverse complement.
AGGAACATGGTGGAATTTCCACACTCAGCACAGAGCTGAAGTACCCCATTCAAAACACAGAGTATTTTCTTTGTTTTATAATATGTTAATGGCTAGTGACAATAATCTGTATGGAAATATGTATGAGAAGAACTGTTTTCTCAGAGATACTTGAGTATCTCAACACAGAGCGAAAGTCCCAACTCTCAGCATGGTGTAGAAGAACTCACACAGCCTGAAGAACTCTTTCTTGCCTATGGCCCTACCTTTCACTCTCACCTACTTTGTCAGTTCTTGAACGCTGTCACCTTTACCCCTAGAACACTCATTTCTTGCCTAAACTCTGAAAAGCTCTGTGCTGAAATTATAAAGTTGTGTGCTGTGACTCAGGTCACCTTAGCTTGACTGTGAGTCTTTGTAAGAGTAGGAGTAAAGCCCCAAACTTCTCTATAGTCTGATTAACTGGGCACTCTCAGCCCACAGTTTTCCAGTCAGAGTCCTGAGAGTCTGTCACAATTCAACATGCAGTAGAATATGGGGGTTGAAGAACACTGTTTACAGTAGGTTTCTGAATGTACAAAGACCAAAAATTAAGTCAAAACCTTATGCTTATGTAAGGGTGGGGGTTCTAGCAGTGGTCTTCCATGTTGTACCTCATGACTTCATTGTCCCACTTTTTCCCCATCATGCTACCCCAGCATGTAACATTAATGAATGCTGCCTAACCCACCTTGACTCAGATTCAAGGTTATTATATGTCTCTGGTGTTTTTACAGTATACACACAGATTTCTGCTCTCATAGAAACAGTGGCTTAATTACTGTAAACACAGATTTAAAAAATTATTTTCCTATTATCATTCCTCAGCATGTAAGTATCAAGTTAGTATAGGTATAGGTTTGGACTGTAAAATGCTACACACATACACAGGTTTCAGAGGAAGTGGAAGGGACATGAGAAGAGTTGAAGGGGGAAGGAGGGAATAAATGATATAAATATAGTATGCATACATAAAATTCTTTAAAAAATTAAAAACAGAAAACATTGGTGTTTGAGTTGCTGACTGAAACATCATAAACAAGTATTGAATTTTGGCTTGCGATTAGGGTAGAATGTCCACTAGTGCCTGGAATGTATATACATATATTTCTGCCTTTGAATACTGCATATTTATGTGGAGTGATGTTGTCAGCATTGATAACTAGAAAACAAAATATCCATTCATTATAAAAAACATCAAAATGCCTTGTATCCTGAACTATCAAATATTCAGCCACAGTTTAATTCCATATGTAAATCTAAGCACAGCCATTTTATTAATAATTGAATGTTTTTTATGTTTAAACATGATAAAGTTATATAGATAAAGAAGCATTTGAAAGTGAGTTTCTCAGTGATCTATTATTAGCAGATGCTTGATTTGCAAGCCTACTTTTGAAGTCCTGGTTGAGGGCAGTTTGGAGTTCCAAAGGCTTCCCTTGAATGTAACTAGTCCTCAGTTACAGCTAGAAACACAAATAGGGTTTTCTGGCCTTGATTATTCTTCTCTGTTCTCTGATTAACTATAAACCAAAGGGCACTGGAATTATAATAATTTCCAGAAGGGAGCTCTCTGTAGACAACCCTTGGACCAACCTGCTTGTTTTCTGAAGGCTCCTAAGGCGGAGAACTAAATCTTCCCTAGTGTAGACCCTTGGAACTAGTGCTTCAGTGTCCAATCACCAAATATTGTACTTATCTATTTCAACCCTTTTCTTCAGGGAGCCTGGATTTACATGGGAAGTGTGTCTAACACTTCTATGACACCTGTATCACAATGCAGTCTGCAATCACAGAGGTCTCTCTGTGTTGATATGGAGCAAACCTGGCAAATTGGCAGGAATAAACAACACTAATGAGGTTCCTCACTGCACGACTTTAGAAGACAACAGGTCACACAGAGTTCTTAGAACTCTGTCCTCCCTATTCAACCCCAGTAGCCCTCTGTTCTAAAGGAACCCAATCAACAACTCTTCACACTGTTTACATATACCCTTCTAAAAATGCTGGAGTTGCATATATATTTTTAGGTGGACCACTGAATCTCCAGGAATGTCACTGACATTTCTAGGAATAATTGCTTCTGAGTTCTACCAGCGTTGTGTACCAAAGTCAAGGCAGAGAGCTTATGTTAACAAAATCCAAGAGATTAGGTTCCAGAAATTACCAAAGAGTGAGGAAGAGATAGGAGTTGAGAGCCAACAATAAAATTTACTTAAATCATCAAAGTCCTGTCTACCTCATGTGCCATTTTAACATGGTGCTAGAGCATAGACATTCAATTCAGACAATTGTTCTATCTATGTCACCAACCTGTTCTTTTACCCTTGAGTGAGTCACATCCTCGCTTTGGGCTCTTTCTCTATATGTGAAATGAGAGTTGTGAAAAATGTATTGTGAAAATATGTATTTTTAAGTAGTAAGTCCAACAGGTTTTCTATAAGGCCTCAAGCTCTGTTGTAGCTGCACTGTGTGCTATCTTTTCGAATTTTACAACACTTTTGCAAAATAATGATTGTTTTCCTATTTTCCCAGATGAGGAGATGTAGGGTAAGGAACTCAATGGTAGACTGTACCATGAGAATCTGAATTCGACCCCTAGAGCCCACTTAAGAAAAGCTAAACATGATATGTGTTTGCACTCTCAAAAATAAGGAAGCCTAGACAGGTGAGGTTTGTTGGTTAGCCCAATGGGCAACTCTCAGGTCATGAGAATCATTGAGAGGCCCTGTATAGTGATGTTTTATTTAATAAATTTAATAAAGTAAGCTGGCCTGAAGAATCGAGGGTAAAACTAAAGCCACTAGAGGCCATCTATTGGGATCACACACCTTTAATCCCAGGATTTGGGAGATGGAGCAGATGGATCTCTGTAAATTCAAGGCCACACTGGGCTACACATGATCAATGCAGAAACAGAAATAGGTGGCCACAGCTCAGACTAGGAAGTCACACGCATTTAATCCCAGCCCTAGAGGGGACTATAAAATGGGAGGAGACAAAGGCTCAGGGCTCAGTCTGCAGTCGCCCAACCTTGGTAGAGGTAAACTTCTCTCGTGGCTTGGGTATTTGCTTTTCTGATCTTCAGCTTGAACCCGAATATTTGTCTGTGGGTTTTTATTATTCATGCTAAAGCCCTGTCTTTAAAAAAGGGGAAAATGGTAGGTGGCACCTGAGGAATGACATCAGAGATTGGCAGGTAGCTTCTATATGCATGTGCACCCATATGGGTGCAAACACATGGACACACACACACACACACATCAATGAGGGCTACACAGCCTGGCCAGTCATGAGTGATATGCCAGAATACCCTTAAGATATCTGGGGGGTATAAGAGAGTTCAAGGCTCCTGTAACAGTAAAACAGAAACCAAAGCAGGCTACTTGAAGTGGAGCTGACACCTCATATTTACTTGGGAGGACTGCTTAAGTGTACTAGCTTCAGACATGTAACACATAGATCATAAAACATCTGGAGTCCCACACTAAGGTTACACAATGACATTAACCAGGAGCTAGCCAGAAATGAAAGAGGTCAGGCCAGAAGGTGATAAATCCAGATTTTAGATATTCTCCCCAAACCATCTGGGTTTTCCCCCTCAATTCATACTAACCCTTCTGAGTTAAACTTTCTTTTCTTTCTTTTTTTTCTTTTTGTTTTGTTTTTGTTTTGTTTGAGACAGGGTTTCTCTGTGAAGCCCTGGTTGTCCTGGAACTAGCTCTTGTAGACCAGGCTGGCCTTGAACTCACAGAGATCCATCTGTCTCTGCTTCCCTAGTGCTGGGATTAAAGGCGTGCGCCACCAATGCATGGCCTTCTGAGTCAGTCTTACCATTCATAATTCTTATTATCTTTTTTCTGTATTCTCCTGCCTCATTTTTCTCTGCCGTCTACCTGGCAATGGCAAGTCCAGTATGTTAATGTACAATGGTGCCTCATTTTCCTTAAAAGATATGAAAACTGATGTCGAAGTGTTATAAGATATTTTCCAACTTCAGTTATAGACTACTTTCTTATATAGATGCTATGCATTTCCTTCAGGAAAAAATTGCATTCTCTTATGTGTTAGACCCCGATTTTGGGGTACTAAACTCCCGGACGTGCACCCCAGAGACCACCAAGAACCACACCAACTGTTGCAAAAGCAAGAGGTTTAATTCAACATTTGCAAACGGGCTCCTGTTCTCCAGTAACCCGGGACTGAGCAGAGAGCCCCGAACAACAATTATAAGCGATATTTATAGGAAAAGATCACAGGCATAGTATAGGGGTGGTGGGGCATATAGTGATTGGCTATAAGCAACTGCTATATCTCAATAGAAGGTCATTTGGAGTTTAGCCAGTCCAAGCTCCTTTGATCCCCGGGAAAGAAGACCTCCGGACACTCTCACAGGATATCAGCTGGTCCACCTGGACTTTATGGCTTGGCCAGTCTTGTTTAGATAACCAGTTAGTTGGAGTTATTTACGACCTTATCCTGTTTACCAAAAGGAGGCTTCATCTTGCTAGTTAAAAGTTATTTACAACTCCGTCCTGTTCTGCTGAGAAGGGGGGCTTGGGTGCAAAAGGTAAAGACCTTGCTAAGGAATTGAACGTATTGAACATAAGTATTTTTAACCCTTACACATGTAGGTATCATGATTCTTTTTTGGTGTTTCTTTTCTGCATTCATGTTTTCCTTTCTGATGCACTCATTTCCCAATTTATAATGGATCAGGATCTACAATTCACACTCTGGGTCTGTTGCTTAAAATTAAAAGGTTCTCTCAGGGAGACAATGTTGAATGAAGTGTCTCTTTGTGAGTTAGTCCTTGAAATCAATTTATTACAAAAAGGGTTCATGGTGAACAGTCTAATAGAATCATCCTGGAAGAAGATTATCATCTTCTATTTATTTTTAAAAATATTTTGTTTATGGGTGTTTTGCCTGCGTGACTGGCTGTACACTCTGTGTGCAGCACCCACAGAGGCCAGAAAAGGGCACCAGATTCCACAAAAACTGGAGTTACAGATGAGATGGTTGTGAGTTGCGACGTGAATACTGGAAATTGAACTCAGGTTCTCTGGCAGACTACTGAAATGGCTCTCCAGCCCCATCATTTCCTAATTAATGGAGAGGTCATCTTATCATTTTTTAAAGTTGGCCTAGATCTTACCACCATGTACTAGAACTTCTTATTCTCCTTTTGCTCCCTTCCATGTGCTAGAATTATAGTTGTACTGCCATGCTAAATTTCTGTGACGCTGGATTGAATCTACAGCTTTGGACTCTACAAATTCAATGTGTTTTTCGGAAAATATGTTCAGGCAAAAACAGCCCTTTCCATTAGAGAAAAGAATACTGAGGTCGGGAAGAGGAGAGCTTAAATATCAGCTTTGTTATATTTAGCTGGTTGGATAGGTATAATAAATGACTTCTTCTGCAGGATCCTTAATTTCGTGAGTAAGAGTCTTCTCACTAGAGATAAGTGAGGTCATTCTTAGAATGCCATTTCTATATAATCTAGCTGGAAACCTCTGCTGAGGTTGACACTTTGTCTGTTGGCTTGCGTGAAAAGTACTTTCTCTTGATCTCAAAGGTCAGCACATGCTACACAGGAGGCCCTGCTGCTATTGCAGGCCCAGTATCAACTTCACTAATCTTCAATCGTGTTTAGATTTCTACTCTTTCTTATATGGGACAATATTTGCCTAGCTTCAAATGGAGTACTGATGATGGGTGACTGAACTTAGAGCTGCCAGGTTCCAAGCTCTGACACTAACTGCTCAGTTAACAATAACGAACACTGGATTTAATAGGAGGGTTGTGCTGGCTAACAGTATTTGTATCTCTTGTGTTTTTAATGGAACTGGAAATCTAAACCGTCATTGAATGAATGGCATGCAACTACAGAAGGACAGCTGCTATGTCCACAATACAAGAACACTTGGCCACAACTTGATAGTAAGAAGTCACTAAAACAACTGCCTTCTGTTAGTGTGGGTGAGGCAGTGAATGGGAGAAAACAGAAGGGATTCAGGGAGTGCCCTTTGCTTTGCAAGTTTCCTCTCATTCTCCCTGCACTTTAAAGGAAAGGAAGATACATTGTTTGGGAGTTCCCATGGGAGACAAATTAGCACTCCATGAGCAGATCAAAGTACCTGGTCAACAGAGAAAAAGAAAGTAAACTGAAGCTGAAACTGTCAGCTGACCCAACATGAACAACCCCATGTCTTGTTGATTAATTTCTCCCTATTTTGAGGTCTTAGTACTACTGATTTCAAATTTTAAAGCAAAAGGTTTCTTTCTTTTGCTTTGTTTTTGCTTTTTGCTTTTGTTTTTCACCTCCACCTCTAGGACTGAATCTCTGTATGAGACAGGGATCTGCATTAATTTTTTTTTTCATAGGGAAATCCTGGTATCTCAATTGTAGGACACTGAATCCTTTGTGAAATGATCAGGAATAGCACCTTTTCACTTATGCCTGTTGATGTGTGGACATTACTAAGTTGTTCACTATATTTTATGAATTGATTGGTATCCTCCCAGACAGACAGACAGACAGACAGACAGACACACACACACACACACACACACACACACACACACACACACACACACACACACACAGAGTGCTTCCAAAAGCATATTATAGAGGCTGGGGTGGTCGCTTACCTGGTAAGATGTTTGCAGCAAAAGCATAAGGACCTGAGTTCAACCACCAGCATCTCTGTACAAGCACAATAGTACATACTTACAACCCCAGCTCTGTACAAGCACAATAGTACATACTTACAATCCCAGCTCTTAGGGAGGTGCAGACAGGTGGAACCCCGGAGCTTACTGGGCAGCTAGCATAACCTAACTGATGAGCCTCAGGTTTCACTAAGAGACTCTGTCTAAAAAACAAGGCAGATAGCACCTGAGGTTATCTTCTGGTCCCCATATGCACACAAGCTTTTCACTAGTTACCAACTTTGTGACAGTTTAAAACATGAATGAGTATTCAGATTTCATTAAATAATTTTCTCATATCCATATGGGAATACACAGTGTTTCTCACTGACTTCATTAATAAGCTGCTAACAGTTGTGTATTGTTGGTGTTAAATCACCTTTTTCTTATATTAATTTCTTTACATGACCAGATTTGGTTTGCTAATAATTTGCTTAAGATTTTTACATCTATGTTCACAAGCAAAACTGGCTTGTAATTTTCATGTCATAGAATTCTGTTTTGGGAATCAAGGGTATCCTGAACTCAGAAAGAGATAAAAATGATCTTTTCTGCATTGTAAAAATTTATTTACAATTGGAAATATTTTCTGGCCAAAAAAATGCAACTGCTATAGCTTATTTCAACTTGCCACCTGGGTATCCTTTGGGGAAGGGGTACTATCTCCTTTTAGGAAGGGTTACTGTAGGGACTGGGGAGATAGCTTAGTGGCCAAGTGCTTGTTGTGCAAATACGGGACCTGAGTTTGAATTGCCAGCATTTACATAAATCTCAGGTGGGTTTATAATCCTAGAGTTTGGGAGATAGAGACAAAGGTCCCCATAGCAAGACGGATAACTACACTAGACACATTAGTAAACTCTAGGTTTAAGTGAGTAACCCAGTCTCAATATATAATGAAGAACAATCGGAGAAGATACTAAATAGTAACCTCTGGCCTCTACATGAATCTGCATACACATGTACCCAAATCTATATATGAACACAAAAGTATACACACACACCACATATATTCACATATCACACCACACATATTCACATATCACACCATACCACCCTGGTGTGGGACAATTGTCTATATTCTGTCAATTATGTTTTAAATAAATGCTGATTGGCTAGTAGCCAGGCAGAAAGTATAAGCAGGACAACCAGGCAGGAAGTAGAGGCGAGTCAAGGAGAACAGGAGAATTCTGGGAAGAGGGAAGCTCCCTCTGCAGTCCAGTCACAGAAGAAACAAGATGTGACTACGCTGCTTAAAATGGTACTGAGCCAAGTGGCTAGCATAGACAAGAATAATGGGTTAATGTAAGTTATAAGAGTTAATAAGAAGCCTGAGCTAATGGGCCAATCAGTTTATGATTAATGTAGACCTCTGTGTGATTTTTTGGGGGACTTAACAATTGTGGGAACCGGGCAGGTCAAAAACCTCAGTCAACACCACCCACTCTTATATGAAGGTTATGAAGGTTTAATGGATAGAAGATAATCAAGATATATGACTTCTGAAATCAAACTTTGGTAAATTACAGATTCTAGTAGTTTTTTTTCTTTTCACATAAGTTTTAAAATTTATTAAAGTAATGTCAGACTTTTGTTGATTTTACTGGTACTTTCCAAATACCTTATGACTTTATTGAACAATTTGCTAATCAATTTCTGCTGTTATCTTTTTAAAATTTCCTTGTAGTTTATCCTCACATTCACTGTGTATCATTTCAGGCGGTAAGCATGGCATAATAATTTGCAGCCTTTCTTGGTTCTCCTATATGCTTAGTTATTTCCCTACTTTTAGACACAGATTGTTTTCAATTTCATTTAGTCCCTAAGTAGTTCTCAGTTCCAATTACAATTGCTATTTAGAACCATGAGGAATGTAGGAGAAGGTTCTCTATTTTAAGCAATTAGATGCCTTACCTTTTATTTTAAAAGGCTTTTAGTTGAAACCACTTTGTTGCATTATGGTAAAATACTGAGAGTTGTTCTATGATCTAAGCACATTATCGTAAGTGTTGAGTGTGAAGTTGATAGGGATGTATAGTCTAACAGTCTACAAAAGTCAACCCTAACCTTAACCCTAACCTTTATTTACCCAATAAATCAATTATGTTAACTTTCATTCAAGTCTTTTATATTTTTATTATTTTTTGACTCATTTTTTTATACTTGAAAACAGGACACTGTGATAGTAGGCTTGCCCTTTTATTTCCTTAAAGTTCTAATGAGCTTGGTATACACATATAAAAATTAAAATATATACGCAATTGTAAATATACTTACACTCTTTATACTCATACATTTAGAAACATGTATGCTACAGCATAAGGTATAGGCAGATTTGCGATACTTGTACTTTCCTGGTAAGTTTGACTTTTAGTTGGGTTCATCTCTCTTCCTCTAATGTTTAATCTGGTATCAGTACTTAGTACAGCTTCCTTTGGGCACTTTTTGATAATATTTTTGCTTAATGTTATTGTCAACCTTTTGGGTTTTCATTAGTTAGGTCTGTCTCTTGTGAAGAGCAGATTCAAATTCTCTTGAATATGGACAACTATTTCATTTATATTTAATAATATCGGCAAATAGATATTATTGAGCCTGCCCTATCCTTAAAGAATTCAAATTACTTGGTTATTTGTGTGTGTGTATGTACATGTATTTATATGACAAAAAAAACATAGGCATGGTGATATGTGCCTGTAATTCCAGTACTGGGAGGACAAAAAGATTCCTGGGAATCACTGGCAATTAGTGAGTTACAGGTTCAGCATGTGCCCTGCCTCAACAACTAAGGTAGAAAATGATAAAGGAAAGCAAGGTTTAAGATTCTTTTTCTTTTGGCCATGTTGGGCAGTGAGTTACTGGGAAAAAGTCAGGGTTTCCATCTGTACACTAAGGCTTCTCCTTCTACCTCCACCTTGCTCTGATGATATCATATAATAGAGGACATCTCAGGTATCCTAGGCATCACTTTCTGAACTGAAGGCAATCACAGTACTTACTTAAGTCAAGGAAAATGAGTGAACCTCCATCCAATGTATAAACTCATAGGCTAAAAACATAGGTGCTGAGTACAGTCACTATTATGATATTTTGTCTTGTGACATTATGGATAGCACTAGCCAATATGCCCTGCCCTGTTGTCATCTTAAAGTCGGGCCTTCTTTAGTGGTTAGAACTGGGCTTTTCTGCCCAGTCCCATCTTCTGCAGGAGAATGAGACATTTGTGCTTGCTTTCTTCACCCTGACCCTTCTAGATCTGTCACAGCTCCTGCATTATTTATTTATACTAGTTTCCTTCTAGAAGGTTCTCTGCCCGTCTAAAAATGTGACTTGGAAGTAGGAAGTAATTAACATCACACATATAGCACTTGGCACATAGTGGGCCTCTCCACAAATGTTTTTGCTTGAGTTAAATCAATGGATTTTGGGATCTGGAATGAACCAGAAGAGCTGGCAGCATATGGGAAGAGGAAAAGTCCACACAAGCTGGTTCTTTATTCCAGGGGCTTTATACTTTCCAGCATTCCCAAATCAGAGTGTAAAAGAAAAGAAGCAGCAGAGAGGAAAATCATGTTCTTTCCGTTTTCCTGGGACCATACATCTTCCACCACATGCCCATAGGCTTACAGAAAACTGTTCCCTGCCAGTCCCTATACCCAGCTTCCCTATGCTCAGCACAGGAGTATGTAGCACAATTAATAAAAACCCAGAGACAGATATTGGGGTTTAGTCTGAAGGTCTGAAAAGCAAAACAGTCAGTCACTGACTCTTACCTCTACCTCAGCCTGAAATGGTGATTCTACCTCCAGGAATCTCAGAATGAGACTGTCTTAAAGCTGTCTCTTCTCATTTTAAATTCCTCTCTAGGGCTGGGATCAAAAGCATGCACTACCACTGTCCAGTTACTATGGCAAACTATTGTGGTTACCGTGTTTAAAGGTGTGTGTTATCACTGCCTGATCTGTAAGGCTGACCAGTGGGGTTGTTTTAGTCTCTGATCTGCAGGTAAGCTTCATTTATTGAAATACAAATGAAATATCTCTACAGGAGTAAACTGAAGATATGAACCACGTCCCACCATGACACTTTTTGACCCACCTTTAAATCAGACACATCTCTGTAGCACTGCTCAGAGCGAGTGTGGTCTGACAGCTGTACATTCCAGAAGCAGGGTAGCTGATACACCAGGAAGGGGTTTTGTTTGATGACAGCATTGAAAATATCCTGTGGAATAAAAGCCAAGGACACAGTCAAGTGAGTGGGCAGGTTTAGCTTACAGGAGGACATCTCTCAAATACCATGCTCTGGGAATAGGATTGCTCCCATTATGGACAGTTTTCCTTACTGCTTTCTTCAGGAACCAAGGGGTAATGTCTGGGTAGGCACAGGGGAACGTCATAGGCCAAATTAGCTGACTTGATGCTTGGGAGTCCAGCTGGTCATAATCCAGTGAGGTCACACTGGGCAGATAGGTAATGACTTTCCCATGTCATTTTTTTTCCCATTTCATTTTTATCATGAAATAAATCAAGTCTCTTATCTTCCCCTTATCCTACCCTAGGTGGGATCCCTGTCACATCCTGAGCCTTCATGAGAGAAAACAGTGTGGTTCCAAGTGGCTCAACTCATCCAGAGGGTTGAGATAAATGATAGACCCTCATTTCAAGTAGCTCTTTCTCAGGGCTTTTGGTTGGCCTAGGGATGAATGCTCGTTGGATTTCTGAAGGCCACAGTACCTAGAATGCAACTCCCTATTTCAAACTCCTACTCCATCTTGTCTAGAAAGGAATGTTTTAAACCTTTTTTGAGCTCCCTCCAAGCCTAATATGTAACCCCACTTATTAACCAGCTACTTGACAGGTGGTTCTGGGAGGTGAATTATGGGCCTTCATGGCACGAGATGGCTAAACAAACTATCCTCACTGGACATATTTTACACACACACACACACACACACACACACACACACACACACACATAATTGCTAACTTTGGGGGCATACACTCAGGTCACTGCTACCTAATTTGAAATATAAGGACAGCAGACAACTTTCCCCTCAGGTCCTAGACAGCATCTGAGTTATTTTATTCTAGTTTTTCACTCACTCATGCTGTATCTCATTGCTTGGGAAAGGAGGTCAGTTTTTGTCTCCTAGGGAAATACTGAATAATAATGCTTTTTAAAAAAGAGATAAAAAGTTATATAACCTTGCAGATTTTCTTGTTTCCTCTCTGTATTTGAAAACTTTGTGGGACTTCAACAAAGGAGTCATGAGGCATGAACTAATTTCGGAAAGGAAGAAATGAAAACCCAGAGAGATGATCAGCAACATCACAAGATGGTAAAATCTAAGTGAGTGACCATGAGTTCTGAGGTCAAACAGGCTCATGCCTTTCCCAGTCAAAATGAGACATGTGCTTTTATAAAATTAGTTAATAATTTGTTGGAGTTGAAGGATGTTCTCAGACTATCTGTTTAATGTCTCTTTTTTCCCTGCTTAAATGAAATTCCCTTGTGTTTAGGGCTACCAGGATTAGGATCACAATAATGGTTTTATCCTACACATTACATGCTGCTTTTCAGATGCATGTGAAATATCTGGGAAATACACCATGGCATTTTCTGGTCATGGGAGCATGTGCATTCCACACTGGTGGTAGAGATGGTATTGATGCCTTTTCACATAGCAGACTATCATCCACTTGTGACTCTGATTCCATAAACAATGAAGTTTCTGAGGTAAAGAGCCTGAACTCTAAAACTGAAGACACGGTTTAGTGGTTTAAAGAGTTGGCTGCTCTTCCAGAAGAGCCAGGTTTGATTCCCAGCACCACATGGAGGTTTACAGGCATATGTAAACTTCAGTTGTTGAGGATCTGACAACCTCTTCTGGCCTCCGTGGGCACCGGGTACACATGAAGTCCAGAGACATACATGCAGGCAAAATAAGTTTACACATAAAGTAAATAAAGAAAAAAAATTAGGTCCTTTACTGTTATCTTTCTACATGTCTTAGTATACAATGTTCATTGAATGTCTTTTGACTGAGTGTATGAAAGAAACAATGAATTGAGACCATCCAATTATTAACAGAAGTCTTTGAGAAATACACCAGTTCAGCTTTGCTTTGGCATCTGGAATATTGTATCAAAGATCCACATGCTAAACTACTAGTCCTAAGTGCTGAATTACCACTGGAAGTTCTTAAACCTTTTATAGTGGAAAGTTTTAAGGTCACTGGGAGAACACATGTGAGGGTGGCTGTGGGACCTCAGTGTCTTCTTTATGTCCTTATTGTAAGGTGAGCAGATAGATGTGATCCTCCATGTGCTCACCAGTGTTATGGTTTTAGACCACGAGCAACTATGGGTTAAACCTATTAAACTGTGATCCAAAATGAACCTCATAATCTAGGCATAGTGGCATATACACGCCCATCCCAGAGCTTGGGAAACAGAGGCAGGAGAATTGCTAGTTCAAAGCAACATGGAGTATACCCTGGGAATCTGTTGAGAAAGAAAACAATGAACTAAACAAAACGGTAACAAAAAACCCTTTCTCATTGTTTACTGTAGTAACAATACAACAAGCACCAAGAGGAGGGTACTCAGGTGTATTCCTGTCACTGGCCACTCACCTGGTCAGCCAAAGAGGTAGACAGCATGCCCATGAGTTCCCTCTCTGCTGTCAGCCTCCACATCTGTTCCCATTTCATCTTGCGCAGCTTATCCAGAAGCAATAGTATGACTCCTGGCAACAGTACAGGATAGAAGAACAAGAGCAGCAGTGAGATGGAGCTAGAGACACCTGCCACTCTGGGACAGCCCAATCGCCTAAAAGGATGGGCTTTCCCTCCCAAATCTTCAGGCCATACAGGGTGCATGGCTTGAAGATGAAGAGTCTGGGCCTCAGCACCAGGCTCTGCCAGATACTGATCAAGTGTAAAACAAAATCACATCTCTGAAACATCCCCACTACATAGGAAAGAGTAGTAATGTAGGTGAGTAATGCTTAGTACTTTCTGGAGATATTTTGTGATGATAGTTGCACTACTGAATTAAAATAATAAGTTTCTATTACTTATATACTATTTACAAACTATATCACAGTAATAATAAGAGATCTTGCTGTCAACTTGATGTGCATTACATTTCTCACAAATAGTAGCTTCTCTTCTATGTTTTTCCTGGAGACATGGCACCCTTAGTATGGCTAATAAGTGGCACTTGCACTTGCTTTTTTCAGGAAAATATGACTTTTCTACAACTTTACTCTCTGATTACATGTTTTGTTTCAGTTACTAAAAATTTCTTTTTGTTTGAGAATTTTTTTTAAAGTTTGGATTTTTGTTTTTTTTTTAAAGATTTATTTATTTATTATGCACACAGTGTTCAGCCTCCATGTATGCCTACAGGCCAGAAGAGGGCACCAGATCTCATTACGGATGGTTGTGAGCCACCATGCGGTTGCTGGGAATTGAACTCAGGACCTCTGGAAGAGCAGTCAGTGCTCTTAACCTCTGAGCTATCTCTCCAGCCCCTTGTTTGAGAATTTGCCTTCATGTACGCACATGTGCATATGGCATCCACAGAGACCAGAGAGGGTGCCTGATTCTCTGAAATTTGAATTACAGAAGGCTGTGAACTGCTGTGTGGTTGCTGGGAATAGAACTCAAGTCATGTTCAAGAGCAAGTGCTATTCTGAGGACATTATTTGACAGTACTGAGCAGTCACACCTCCTTGCCTGAGTGTTCCTGACTTGAGAACTGCTTTCCTTGGCTCAATGATAATTAATATGCCTGTCAATTATCGGAAAGGCAGTGCTCATGTTGGGTTTTTAATGCAAATGTCAAAGCTTTGTGTTTATAAGAAACTATTAACAAGACCCTATTGCTTCCTTCTCATCTTTTTTTCATGGTGTGTTTTTATAGGGATGAATGTGAGCAAATGGGGCAGGGTGTAGAGTAGTTTTCCATTGAATCCATTCTTGTGTTTGGAAAAAGGGGAAACAATTAAATGTAGTATTAACGCCAAAAGTTCGAAATAAAGTCTAATGAGGAACATGTATTTTGGCTTAGTAGAGTGAATTGCAGGCAGCTACCTACTAACAACTCAGTCCACATGGGCAAAAAAGCCATAATCAGAAGAGGCCACATGGGCAAAGTAGTGAAAGGACTTGCTACACATTTGGGTTCTCAAGGAATCCAATTCGTCATGATTAATTGAGCAGACGGGCACTGTATAGGCAGCTAAAAAATTAGTTGACACCTAGACTTCCTCCTTCCAGTCACACACATATTGACTCTAACACTTTTTACTTATTCTAGTGGTACATGTTTGTAGGAAAAGCATATTCATCATTTACAGAAGGTTTTAGGCAGAGAAAGTTTGACAAATTTGGAAGAGTAGAGTATTACAGAGATGTGTATTTATGAGTCACAAGGTGCATTACACTGATTGCCTATCTCCTTCGTGCATATTGGCTTTTCTTGAATACCATTTTCTTCAATGTTCCAAGATCCTTTGAAAACAACTGTCATCCTTATTTTGCCGGAAGGGAAACTGAGAGGCTAACTTAGGCACATGTCTAATTTAGAGTTGAAAAACAGGCAGACCAATATGGGTGTGTCTTACTCCAAAGCCAATGATACAGATGTATGAAAATGCCACAACAAAACCTCTTACTTCATGCTAAAACTACTTAGTAAAAGAGTTTTATTTATTTTGGGAGGACAATAAAGTGATTTGGGGGGAGATACGAAATAGGAAAATATAGTGATATAAGACAGGGAAGACCAAAACAGAACCCAGTCTAAAGTTTGAGAGACTTCATCAACACTTATTGAAAAAGCTAATTTAAATTGGATAAAATCAATGCTCTAATATATAAAGAGAGTCTGGGCAAGCTGTAGATAGTGATGAAAAATCTTAAGGAACATTCTTAAAAGTCTCCTGCACCTGTGTTTGGGTGCAGGCATGTGGGCAAGTACATGTGTACATGTGTGTGTATGTATAAGGAGGTCAGAAGATAATCTAAGGTATTGTTTTTTATTGGGTACTGTCTAACTTGTTTAGTTATTTACTTACTTATTTTTTGAAAGTGGGCTGGGAGAAGAAGTTAGTTGAAACTTCTAAACAAAAGCTATCTAGATAA
>PVIU01007947.1:0-87356 GCA_004026605.1 Ondatra zibethicus | reverse complement strand
TCTCCTTCCTCTCCCCTCCCCCTCTTCTTTCTTCCCTCCCTCTCCCCTCCCTTCTACTCCCCTCCCCTCTCTTCCTCTCCCTCCCCTCCTCTCTCTTCCTCTCCCTCTGCTCCCTTCTCTTCTTCCTTCTTATTCTCCTTGTCCCCAGCCTCCCAAGTACCAGGATTATAAGCATACTACCTTCATGCTCAGTTCTCAAGATTCTTCAGTTTTAAACATTTATTTATTTATTATGTATGTCTCTCTGCGTGTGTCTGTGCATGTGCCACAGACTATGTGTGAGGCCAGAGAAAGATTTGTGGGAGTCAGTTCTCTTCTTCTATCATGTAGATCCAGGGCATCTAAACTTAGGTCTTCAAGCTTGGCAGAGAGTCGCTTTACCTGCTTAGCAATCTCAGTAGCCCTAGATTCTTATAACTTAGGCAAAGAAGCATTCTTCAAACCTATTTAAATGGAATGAAACATTTTTGCCAAAATTCCCCAGGGGCCAGAATTTCTGAGAATTTAGAATATTCTACACTGTAGTCCTCTGTGGGAGGGGTTGCTTTAGACAGTTTTATTAGGAAAGGAAGGTTAAGTATAGCCGATGGAGCCTGGAGGCAAAGGGATTATGATTTAAGAAAGAGTCCAGGGCTTGGTCTTGCACTGAGGCTGTGGCTTCTGAGGGGCTGGTAGGGTAGGAGCTGGTACGACATGTATATGAGCCATGGTAGAATAGGCATTAATTGGGTTGGGAATATTGAGAGAAGAGGCGTACTTGGTAAGGAATCACAGCTGACAGTGAATCAAGTGCCATGATAGATCTGAGAGAATGACCAAGCCAAGGCGAGGTAGGGACAGGAGCAAAGCACACAGCCTGCAGTAAGTGGGGGAAATGTAGCAGTGGGGAGCCAGTGTGGAGGAGGTGTTGGGTCTAGGTGGACATTGTAGGGGAGTTTGCATATGAGTCTGCCACACTCCTGTGCATATCATGGGCGGCAGGAGTGGCCTCCTGTAGGAACAGGTTTGGGTCAGAGTCTGATAAAGATGGCCTGTGTACATTTTACCTTCTAGGGCTGGCTGAGGTTGTGGAGGCAACCCTCCGAACCTAGGCTGACTTGGCCATAAATGCTGTTGGGTAGAGAGTTGGCTGAGGGGGCATACCCTCTGCTTTAAGTTCTGTGTTCCTGTTGGCTGCCACACTGCCTGGTGGTTTGTTCTTCATGATGGTCTCAGTGAGACTCTTTATTACTTTAACTCCATCTTTCCAGGCACAAGCGATGCCATCCTCTCTCCATTATGGCCCTAGGCTAGAGTGGTGGGCACTTTGCTGTCTGTAATGCTGAGTGTGCTGGGCTCCCGTGGCAAGGGCGCTATTAAGCAAAAGATGGCTATCTGAGGGACGATTTTCCCTTTGGGTTTTAGAAATGAACATCCCACATCCCCGCGTCGAAGCATACATCTCTGCTACAGAGTTTTGCCTTGGGCCATTGATTTTTGATGGGGCCCAGTGAATTGTGAAAAATATCTCTTACTGAGTATGCTTAAATCTCAGATCAGCTGTAGAGCTTATTATATCCTTGTTAAGCACACCCCACAGTTTGTCATCAGCAGGATCATTTCTGGCCCCTCTTCTACGCCTCTTTGGTTATTGAAAATGGCTATTTAGTGCTTGTGAGTCAAAGCTCTACAGACCCAGGCTTGAGATGAGCCGGAAAAATGATGCCTAGTGGGATGGGTTTGATGAGGAGGAACTGAGGGTGGCTGGGAAGGAGGGGCCCATGGAGAAGAGCTTCCACGTTTACTGCTGGGCTACCCAGATGACCTAGAGATGTGGGAGGTCAGCTCACCAATAGAAGGTGTTTAGAAGTGCCTACTCAAGAATCAGGACATTAGGGAGAAATTCCAAAAAAAAAAAATCCTGTAAAAATGAAGTCTATTTGGGGGAGTGTGATGTGGTGAAGATGTGGTTGATTGTCCCTAAAAGGCCACAAGGCACAGCAGGGCAGAGAGAATCCTGCATTCCAAAACGGAAGTGCCTGTCAAGTGGAATATTCAGGCCTGTGTACTGGTGATGGGCTCCCTCTGGGCTTGATTCCCCGCTGACTCTCCTCTCTTCTCACAGCTTCACCAGCACACTGGCACTCAACGACCCCCTGCAGACCCTCTTCCAGCTCATGTCAGGAAGGATTCCACAAGCAGCCACGGTACTCTCTGTGACAGGCTTCTTTTTATGCCCCAGAGTTCTTAAGGGTTGGGAGTGGGTTTTTGGGGACTACTTGGGAATGTAGCAATACCTTTCAAGATGAGGCATGGATGGTAGTTTATTAATGATCTACAGTGTGCTTGACCCATAGATGATCTGATACATAACAGCTGATTTCAGTCATGGAGATAGGAGTTGTTTCCCTGCTTTTGCAGGCACAGAAACAGAGGTACCAAGGTGTAAAAATGGCTCAGTTATGGAGGTAGTAAGGAATGAGGTCATGACTGGCTCAGGTTTGCCTGGTTTCAAAGACCTTACCTTTGCCACAGTGCCTGATTGCACAAGAGCTGTTGTTTTGCACAGCGATCCTCCAGAACTGGACATGTTGGACTTTGGGCTTTTGGAGTTGAATGCAGCTGAGGAGAAGGTGGAGATCTGTTTGAGAGTGTCTCCACTATAGGAGATTCGATCTTTTTGAGCAAGTGTGTTCTTTTCTGATCCAATAGCTTTACCAGCATGTATCTTGGCATTGACTGTCTAGGTCTGTTTACCTGTCATTTAATGTAAACATTCATGCCATAAAATTCAGGAACATCTTGGATTGTATCTTTCAATATTTATTTTGGTTTCATTTCCAGGAATTCCATGTCTATTTCACATGTATAAACTGTATGTAAACATGTGAGTTACAGAGATTTACTTATCTCCTTTCTGAGACCCATGCTGACTGCAAACTCAATGTGTGACTAAGGATAAACCATCTCCCCAGTGTTAGGCTTCCAAACATGTGCCACCATACTCAACTTTTCCTTTTTTCCTCAAATTAAAAACATTTTTTCTCTCCTTCCTCCATCCTTCCTTTGCCTACTCCTGTCTTTCCTTCTTCTCTTTTCTTGCCTCTGTCCTCTGTCCTTCACTGTTTTCCCCAGTGTCTCTTGTTCTTTTGTTCTAACATTTTTGCCTTTGTTTCTTTAACATTTTTCCCATTCCTTGCCTGAGCTCTTCCTGTTAGGTAACATCTCTTTCCTGGGCTCCTTTATGGTTGCTTTATGTTCTCGCTGCATAGAAGTATTAGTTCATCACCTCTGTTCCTGCCCAACGCTTTGCCATTCCATCTCCATCACATTTGGCAGCCATATCTTATATTTGAAGCTTGAGTTTTGGCTAGCAACGGGTTTTAATGAAAATGAATTTAACCTTCCCTCTCTCTCTCTCTTTCTCTTTCTTTTTTGACATTCTTCTTGCTGTAGATAATTCTAAGAAAAACAGAGCAAAGAGAAATGATGCCTTCTGTCCCCCACCATTAAACCAATGGGCTATTTTGGAATATAGGGTAAGCTTCACAGTTCAGCTGAATGGAAGCTTCAGCACTGCAATGAAATTGCACTGCGTCAGGAAGCACCTAATGGAGAAAGTGATATAATTAGCCTGTGGTCTATTGGGCCTCAGTGATGAGGGAGAGTTAGCTAATTTTCCCTGCTCTTAGATAAGGGAGCTAAGGCTCCACAATGATGTGCCATTGTAGTATTCGATCTTAGAGTGTGAGAACTTCCTAGCCTCTCTCATCGAATACAAGGCTACCTTTCTGCTACATGGGCTACATGGGTGGTATCATGGAAGAGGTATGTCTACTGGTTGTACTGATGTGGGTTTCATCGTAGGTGTAAGCTTGGCTTTGCTCACTGCTGCTAGGCAAACTTGGCTACTATTTAATATCACTGTTTTTCTCTTTGTGGAGATTTTGATGGCCAAGCAATTATTGTGACTTTAAAGGAACAAGAATGTCTGAACCTGGCGGCTGTCATGCTTGCATATCTATCCCATTAAGGAAATTAGTTAATGAATTCTCCCCTACCCCAATCAGCTTTATTCTACTCCCTACTCCTTGCTCCAAATCAGGGAGGAGGATGGCTTCCAAGATTATTTTCTTTTTGTAGAAAGTTTTTCTTTCTTTTTTTTCCTGTTATGTTCTTACAGATCCAGCAAGAAGAGGCCTGGCTTATATGTTTAAGTTAGAGCAGCAATGTCCCTGAGCTATGCAATTGTTGTGCCCAGGGTGTGGTTCATGGTCTAAGCCATTGTTGTAAATTAAAACTAATATTACTATGACTTCTTATGACCACCGTTATGATACATGATAAACATTTATACTGTGCTGTTGAAATAGGTAGGGAACAAGTATCACATGGAGCTGGATGAAACATTATTTATTCCCTGTTATGACTATAAACACCAAATAACTACAAATAGTTCTGAACTCTAAGTGTTAGCAATTACTGTCAATTCTCTTCTCCGTCTATGTAACAGGATTGGTTTAGACTGGTTTGTACATTACCTCTTTCCTCCACTGCATTTGTGTGTGTGTGCGTGTGTGTGTATGTTTGTAAGTGTACACATGCACATGTGTGCTCATTCCTGTTGTGAAATTTATAAAGTACAAACCAAGCGTGAAACACTGTGCCATGGGCTTAATATAACTGTCTTATTTTATTGTCACCAAGGGTCCTGTTAGGTAGAAATGATGTTCTCCATTCTAGAGACGAGGAAGACAAAGGTTCAGTGAAATTAAAGATTTGCTCAAGCTCACACTGTATGAGTCAGGACTTGGGTTGCATCCAGGGACTGTGTAGAATTTATCACATTATGTTGACTCTTCATTGATTCTTTCTCCCCTGAAGTTCTTCTCCGAGGAGGGTGGCCTAGGGGGAGGTTCAATGTATGCATGCCAATTAATGTAATAAACTGCACAAATGAGCTTAAAGACAAAAATCTCAATAGATGCAGAAAAAGCTTTTGGCAAACCCCATCATGCCTTCATGATAAGAGTTCCAGAAAGTAGGATGAGAGAGAACATTTCTCAGCACAATAAGAGATACATGTGACAAACCCACAGCCAATGCCACTCTTTATGGAGAGAACCTGTCCATATTTGCAGATGACATGATATTATATACAGGAGATCCCAAAAATTCTAGCAGAAAGCATCTAGAAATTAAAAGGTCAGCAATGTGGCAGGATATAGGATCAACTTGCATGAATTAATAGCTTTTCTCTATACCACCAACAAGTGTATAGGGAAAGAGATCATTGACACACTTCCATTCATGACAGCCTCAAAGAAAATAAAATATCTAGGAATAAATCTGATAAAGGAGGTGAAGAAGCTCTATAACAAAAACTTTAAACCTCTGAAGAAAGAGATAATGACATTAAAAATGGGAGTACATTCCACGTTCATAGATTAATAGAACTAATATTGTGAAAATGACTAATATACCAAAAGCTTTTACATATTCAATACCCATCAAAATCTCCATCTCATTCTTTGTAAAAATAGAAAGTGGATTCATATGGAACCAAAAAAAAAAAAAAAAAAACCCCTGGATGGCCAAAACAATCTAGGCAAAAGGAACAGTGTTGGAGGGATTACCACTCTAGATCTTAAGATATATTACAGAGCCACAGCAATAAAAAGAAAATAACAGTGGCCCCCAAAACAGACATGTAGATCAATGGAATGAAATCAAGGACCCAAACATGAGTACCTGTAACCAGTCAATATTTGGCACAAATGCCAAAAATATAAGCTGGAGGGAAGGAAGCATCTTCACCAAGTTGTTCTGGGGAAACTGGGGTCCACATGCAGAAGAACAACGTGAGACCAGTGTCTATTACCTTATACAAAAACTAACCCCAGATGAACCAAAGACATAACAGTTCTACGGGTCTGCTGGCTTTCTCCTGCTCCCTGATGGAGTCTGTGGCCACTATGTTGTCGCCAGGGGATGGGTGGAGAGGAATTGAATGGATATTGAAAGCTTGCTTGATTTCCTCATTCCTTCAGCAGCAATATCAAGTACATTTCACAACAGCCCTGTGAAAGTTGCTGTGTATGGAAGGGCCTTGTAAGACCAGGCAGTACTAGCCACTTGTAAGACAGTGAGCAACTCAGAGTCCAAGACTTCTGTGTCAGCTTAGTATGGCCTTCTCTACTCATGAGACAAGAGTGATTAGCCTTCATTTTTCCTTTACTCACTGAAACACTAGAATTTTTTTGGGGGTGTAGGGAGGAGTTTGTTTATAGATATTTGAAGTGAA
Organism: Ondatra zibethicus; assembly: GCA_004026605.1. Lineage (NCBI taxonomy): Eukaryota > Metazoa > Chordata > Mammalia > Rodentia > Cricetidae > Ondatra > Ondatra zibethicus. The sequence goes on along the minus strand of PVIU01007947.1, from coordinate 81,073 downwards.
GACACAGGGAAAAACTTGAAAATTAGTAAGTTAATATGTCATTTTATTTATTACTCAATAGCCTTATAACTGATATATATATGTATATATATGTGTGTTTGTCTGTGTCTGTCTTTATGTGTGTATGTGATATATGTTTCTGCATGTATGAGTGTGCATGTGTGTGTCTGTGTGTGTTTTTGTGTATGTATCTCTGTGTGTATTGGTATGTATGTGTATCTATGTGTGTCTCTCTGTGTATGAGTGTGTGTCTCTGTGCGAGTGTATGTCTATGTGTGTTTGCACATGTGTGTGTGCCTCTGTGTTTGTAAGTCTGTGTATGCTTATGTGTCTCTGTGTATGTATGAGTCTGTGTGAGTGTGTGCATGCATGTGTATTTGTGATTTTCCATTTTTAAATTTTTATCTGGAGACAGGTTCTCACACTGTGGCCCAGGCAGATCTCAAAGTCATGATGGCCTCTCAGTCTCCTGAGTGCTGGGTTTACCGACGTGTGCCACCAACTTGATCTGTGCCACCCAGCAGCCACTTCATACAGAGTGAACCCTTACTTAATGAGTAATAGCATCACAGACAGTGTAACGTACATTCTCTGAACTCCATACCAAGATATAGACAGCGGTCTTCTTTTCCTACATCCCTGGCTGTGCTAAGTGACTCTGCAAATCATCATTTTTCAGTGCTGTGGAGACAAGCAGTGGGGAGACTGGCGGCCCCACTTGGCTGTGATCCTGTCAAATCAGGCTGGGAACACCGAGTTGTACCAGCGAGCCATTGTCAGCATGGGGGATACCCTGGGTAAGCAGAAACCAGCATTTCCTCTTCTGTAGGGCATCTCCAGGCCAGCTTCCACTGCCAGACATCAGGGTCTTAGACTCTAGAGAGCCGGAGTCTATGGCTCAGGCCTTCTCAGGTTCTGGAGGCTTTGTCTTTCTGGTTAAGAAACTCCAGAGAAGACACAGCTATCATGTAATTCTGTTTCCCAGAATTCCCTTTGCCAGCTTTGTTTTTCCTTATCTATTTCCCTGAATCCCCACTGGGAACTTTGTTTTGTTATTGCTGTATAGCTCTCTCAGCACAGGTGAGACTCCTTTGCCATAGACTCTTCCTATGGTCTCACGACCTTCAGTGGCAGAAGGTCATCAGATGGGAAATGTCCAAACTACCGTGGTGATTCTGCCTTTGTTTCTATTATCTGTCTGTGAACGTGGCCTTACAAGCACTTGATGATTGATGTATATTCCAGATCACTACTGTAAAAATTTGGCCTGGGCAGAACGTTTAGAAATCATGGTGTTCTTTGTGGGACGTTGTAAACAACTGCCTGCTAGACTGGAAGCAGCCATATATAAGGTTGTGTGACAAGTGATGGCTGTCACCTAGCTACCTGACTAAAAGGGCATCCATGTTTCTTGGGTATCAGACTCTGCATTTGGTACTTTGCCCACTGTATCAGTCACCTTCTCACTGCTATGACAGAACAGCTGACAAAACCTTAAGTAAAGAAGGATTACTTTGGCTCACAGTCGTAGGGAACACAGTCTATTGCAGCCGGAGTGTGCGGTGATTAGAGGTCTGGTATTCACTGTCAGGAAGCAGAGACAGTGATGGGGCTCAGCTTGCTTACTCCTTCCCTCTCTTTGTATTCAGCCCTAGACCCTAGCCTAGAGGATAGCTCCTCCTACACTACCATAGGCCTTTCCTACCCAGTTAAACCTCCCTGGAGACACCCTCAAGAGCACACCTAGGGGGCAGATCTCCTAAGTTATTCCAATTCTATTCAAGGTGACCATGATGATTGAGTGTCACCACCCACTTAATTCAATTTTAAGGCAGTGGAAATGTACGGAGAACATTAAAAAAGAATCAGGAACAATTTGGTGATTGATGTGATTTTTATTAGTGCAGGAAAAGCTTTTGGCTATCTGACTTTAGCAGAGGAAGGAGTCACACCCCATGAGGATGTTTTAAATCCATTTCTGATGTTCCACTTTACTTACGTATAGGCATCTCCTTTCACATCTCAGCCTCAGGAAGGACCATGACTCTTAGAAAATTCCCAAAGAAAAACCCATCAGGGAAATGTGAAATAGCACTCAATGTGGCTGATGAGAATTGAAATGCAATATCTTCAGTCAGAAAAGTTGCTGTGGGAGAGAGCAGGACGGACATGTCTGTGACTTACTCCACGAGAACGCCCCTGGTTTATTCTCGCGAGGTTTCTGCACTCTGACCGTGGAGTTCACTCTTTATTTCTCTCTGTTCTGCTCAGATGCTGGGCCCCACAGGGCGCGGTTTCTGACTGGGTTCTCGTTCTCTTCCTGCAGCTGGGAAAGGGCTTGTGGAGGCAGCTCACTTCTGCTATCTCATGGCTCACGTGCCCTTTGGCCACTACACGGTGAAGACAGACCATCTGGCCTTGCTGGGCAGTAACCATAGGTATGTGACTTTTGCAGGGGAAGGGCATGGCATAGATGTTGTTCCTGGATTGTTTTAACCCTTGCTGGCTTTCAGGGCTTCACTATTCATTTTCTTGTGTAAATTTCAGCTTACTGCTGGCTCCTCCTCCATATCTCCTGCACCCACCTAGGCAAGGTGACCAGAGGGTGCCACATCACACCGCCAGAGGGCCTGAGCCGGTGCCTTTGGCATGTATTGCACCCTGATGGCCACTGGGTGGCAGCCTAGCTCCACAGCCAGAGATAGTATAGAAAGAAAAATGAAAAGAGAAAATTTACAAGTAGTCTATTTGGGGGAGCCCTGGGCCTGTTCTGAGAGCCTACTCTTTGGGACCGCCACACTACTTCAATGCATTAGTGTGAGCTCTTTGGAGCCTGTCCCATTGGTTACTTGTTGTATGGGAGCCATACATCAGGATTTTTATGCTGAGAGAACCCCAGAGCCCTGGAGGAGTGAGCGGACATAGATAAGCTTGTCCTGGGTGGCCCTCACTGTTCTGGATCTTTCTACCCACTTTTCTCGATAGTTAGGGTTTCTGAGCAGTCATGGTATTATCCTGAAATTCCAGTAGTCAAGAGGTATAGACAGGAGGATTATAGCAAGATCAGTATTAGCCTGGGCTAGCTACACAGTGAGTTCTAGGCTAGCCAGCCAGCCAGGGCTACCAACCTGTCTAAACAGAGAATAAGAAAACGCTTCTGAGATGTGGCACCATCAGTTCCTTTGCACGGTTTCCTTTGTTACAGATTTACCTTATATTAAGAAAAAGGTAAATAAAGACGGGAAAGCAAGAAACAGAGAGACCGAAAGCCTTGTCTGAGGTGGCATCTGGGGCACCACAAGGTTCAGACAGGCTGCAGGAGACAAACTCGTAGCTGGCGTCCCCAGCCCTCTACCACTGTGGCGATGTGCTCACTTCATAGACCCTTCTCTTGAGAGCCTGGGCTCAGACAGCATAGTTAGCTTCTCATGTCGGAGCCAAACATGGCCGTAAAGGTACCTGGGTTAATATGTCTCTTCTTCATTGTCTATGAATCCTGGGGAAGTTTCTGGAAATACGTTAGCTTATGGAAGTATTTCTGGTGACATCTGGCAAGCTTTGGAGGGTGTCTGAGGGGTATTTATATGGGAGACTCTTGTTGCCCCTCAGTTACATTCACCATAGTTTTCACCCTCATTGGCTGAATCGCCTTCCTGTGCAAGACCTGCCATTTCTTTCTGGCTCAGGTGTCCTCCCCATGCTCTGCCAGACCGTCTGTGGTGCTCCTGAACTCTGTGGCTTTCTCTTCTGCACTGGTGCGCGTGGGTTGATCTGCCTTTCCTGGGGTGTGCTAGGCCCTAGGGCTGACAGCTAGCCTTCAGGATGTCAAAGTGGGAGAACTGCAGTGTCCCACCTTCACTAAGGAAGGTGCAGGACCTCCTTCCCATGGGCAGGTTCTTTTAGAACAGCTGGTACAGAGCTCATTTCATCTGTTTCTTCAAACCCAAGAGGATGAAGGGCAAGGAGGAAGTATATCCCCCTTGGGTCCCAGTCTCTTTGCTCTCTAGGAGCTGCTTGCGAGCAGCACCCCCATCTTACCTCTGTTATTGTTATTCCCTCGTTCTAGTCAAGAGTTTTTGAAGTTTGCAACAACCGAGGCTATCCAGAGGACAGAAATCTTCGAGTACTGTCAGATGCTGGGCCGCCCCAAATCCTTCATCCCTTCTTTCCAGGTAACTGAACCCGGAGGGGGCCGTCAGCTTAGTTGTGGGCAGCCAGGTTTTCAGCTTTGCTGTTTGGCATCTGGTACCTCCAGCCAAGTCATTTTTCCTCAGTGTGGGAAGACTTAGGATCTCTTTCCCCCCAATGTCCCTGGGAGGTTGAATTTTACAAAATGAAAGCAAAACCCTTTGGTGGTCTCTGCTGGAGGTTCTTGCCTCACTCCGGACACATGGAAATCTTGCTGCAGTTATGCTCCTGCCTTGCTTTGCTCCTGCTGCCTTGGGTTCTTCTTGTCTAGCAGGTCCTTCCCTCTCCCCTTCAACTCTCGCTGTCATCCTGTGCAACTGGCTGCTCAGCTTTTCCCTCCTTCTCACCAGGCCTCTTTCCTTAGGGCCCCCCTCCTGCTCTGTCCTGGGTCAACTATCTCCTCCCTCTCAGGGCTTGGCAAGCACACTGCAAAGTTCTGCTCTCTCATCTCAGCCTGCATTTGATGTCTCATTGCTTCCTTTTGTCCATAGTGACTGATGCTGGCATTGCTTCTGCTCCCCGTCTGATCTCCCATGAGTTTGAGACCTGGCACCTAGTAGCCTTTTCTCATCTCTCTTGCTGGTGTGGAGTGTAAGCGTTCCTAGAGCCTGTGCCGTAAACTGGCCTAAAACTGAGGTAGTTTGTTTCTGTGCTCGGGACAGGACTATTCCAGGCACAGCCCTGGCTCCAAGATCCTCAGCTCACCTTTACTTGACACTACTCTTTGTTTTCTTTTCTCTTTATGGGCAGATACCTTTCTTTGCTGCCTTGAGCATCCTCTTCAGGCCTGAGTGTAACTAGTCTTTCTCTGTCCCATTAGTCAGCTTCCAAATAATGACATGGAAACTTCTTATTAATTATGAAAGCTTGACCTATAACTTAGACTTGTTCCCAACTAGCTCTTATATCTTAAATTAACCCAAAGCTCTAAATCTATGTTCTACTATGTGGCTTTTTACCTTTCTTTCATTCTGTACCTCTGATCTGTTATGTGACTCCTGGTATCTTCCTCTGTGTGCCTACATTCATCCCCAGTTCCTCTCTTTGCCTGGAAGTCCCACCTACTCTCCCTGTTTAGCTATTGGCCATTTAGCTTTTTATTAAACCAATCACAGTGATACATCTTTATACAGTGTAATCAAATATCTCGCAACATTTCCCCCTTTTCTGTCTAAATAAAAAGAAAGGTTTTAACTCTAATGAGGTAAAACTATATACAATAAGAACAATTATTAGGTAACAATTACATTTAAAATGTCCAGTCCATTTATGTTTGGCAACTTTGGAGAAAATTCTCTATCATTTGTCCTATCTTTTGAGTCCAAAGTTTTATACTTAAACCACTTTTTATCATTACTTGTATTAGCAACACAAAAGTATTATTTTAGACCTAAAACATTTTCTTAGATAAATAATTTAAACTTTTATGTTTCTCCACCTTATAAACTTTACATCTCTTATGCAAGTTTTTTTCTGAATTTTGGTAACAAGGAAAAACTATAATTATCTCATCTTCAACTCCATAAGAGACCCAGGAAAGATATAATATTACCTGACTAAACAGGAAGTGCAGAGAAAGTAACTTCCAAAACTATAGAAATGGCAGAAGCATCTGGCTGCCTTGACAGTCACCTAAGGTTCCCCTGCACTATTGGGGCATCCATGTTTGGTCTACATGCCTGGAATATCTTACAGACTTTTCTGTGATGCAGCAATTTTGAAGAACTGTCCTACCTTGTCTTGGCAAAGTTTGGCAATCTTTTTCCCTTGTGTCTTGCTTGTCCAAATTGTACAGTATACTGTCAGCAGTTGAGGCAAGGGTAATTTCATGATCAAATGACTAGTTTTTCCATACACAATGAAAGAAAACTCCATATGGAGTTTCTTCAATGCCCATCATCCTTTTTTGAAATATATCGGTGCTGCCAGGAATAGATGTGTCTCACTGTCATGAAAAGCCTTATTATCAAAACATTTTGTAGGTTTTTGAAGTAGTTAAAGACCATTTATCTATTTAAAATATATCTCTGTTTGATCCTGAAAACATGCATGACTATAAGTTTGATTGTTATAGAAGACTAACTACTAACCTGTCTTTCTTTAGTATCCTAAATACCTTTCAAGGACTAAAACTTTACATTACATTTTTTTAAATGAGCTGTATAGGTACAATACCTTAAACAAGAGTAGAAACATCTATATAGTATAACAAAAATAGTCTTAAATTTGTATCAGTATACAAAAATCTATACCAACATAAAATATTTGAGACTAGTGGTTGTTCAAAAGTAGACTCAACAATTCACCCTTTTATCCCATCATTTTTATACTATATCCCCCCTTTTACTCTTCAGAAAGAGATTCCTGAATCTAATATCCTTTGTTCAGCTTTTCTCCTGACCATGACCAATAGCAACTTGTAACCAATCCCCCTAAACAATGACAAACATCCATAACCCACAGAATGACCCAAAACCCTTCACCCCACCTCTTGGGAATGTGGGTATTGTGTCCTCTAGACTGTTTCCTATTTTCTGGGGTCAACAGCATCCCCAGGGGACCCTGGGAAAATTGAGATAATGGTGAAGTCCTAAGAAAACTAGCTATAACATTTGTTGTCTAGTCTCTATGTGATGGGAAAGTAGAAGGCTTATCTAAAATCCTGGCTAGAATAGTCTATGAGGCTGGACCATCTCAGCTAGCAGCTTTGAAGTTGTTTTGACTGCAGAACTCTGAGGAAACTGCAACAGAGGCACTCTGAAAGGCTGGATCACCTGGGCCACCCATTTTCATTGGTGTCTGGTCTCCTTGTTCTGAAAACTTTCAAAGGTAACACACATATTTGCATTAACATAAATATGGACTGTGTGTTATACACAAGCCAGCCAAAGATGATTTTTTGTTTTATGTTTGAGCAGGTAAAAGATGTCTGCCAACTTCATAAGTTTGTTTGGGCTATATAACCAAACCTCTGTCCATTCCATATGAGAGGATGGCATGTGGTAATAAGTCATGAGAACTCTGTAGCCAACAAGATTCATCATGTTTCGTCCAGTCTCAGAGCTGTTCCCATAGTAGATGGATCAGCATATACGACACCTATCCTGTAATCTGTCTTGGTTTCTTCTTTATGTCTGTAGCCTAGATTTTCAGACGATCTCCCCCAAACAAATCTGATCTTCATTAATTTTGAAGAGAACCATAACTTTTTGTTTCCTGTAGAAACAAAAGCAAAACTTCTCCCCCCACAGTGCAATATATTTTTTTTGACTTCCATTTTGAAGTTAAGGCATTCTTAAAATATATTTATTGGTTGGTTTATTTTAGCAGTTTTCATAATCCAATGTCTCTCAGCAACTATTGTTTTTCTTTGTTCATTAGCATTTAAAAAATCCAAAGTCAATAAAGCAACATACAGGATCCAGACATGCTATGTATTTCCTATTTTATGTGGCTTATTCTTTCCATATTACCTTATTTTTTCTTTAAAGACTTTATTTTACTATTTTTAAACTGTTTGTTTTTTTAATGTCTATACACATTTTCATTTCTTTCTTTAGAATCTAAGCACATTTTTAAACATACTGTACCTTTTTAGAGGTTTTCTGTGTCTGGACCTGGCTTTACTAAGTGCCTGCAGTGTTTTCTGACCATGTGAGACAAATCTTAAACTGCCATGTCAACCCCTGCATAGATTCAGCTCAGTGCATGGCACTGGCAGCTGGCTGCAGCCTGCAGGCAGTAGCTGGGAGCCACATTTGTATGTTCTGTGGCCTGCCTGAGAGACTGGGGGACTAGGAAGCCATGTCTGGCTCCATGTTTGTGTGTTTGGAACTTTTCTTTTTTAATCTTTCTCAGGTTCTGTGGAAATATATGGCCCATACTGGGCACCAGATGTAGGAAGTCTTTCTCTGTCCCACCAGCCAGCTCCCAAATAATAATATGAAGACATCTATTAATTATGAAAACTCGGCTTATAGTGTAGACTTATTTCCAACTAGTTTGTATATTTTAAATTAACCCATATTTTAAAATCTACATTCTATCGTGTGACTTCTTTCCTTCCTTTCATTCTGTACCTCTGACTTGTCTGCGACTCCTGGTGTCTTCCTCTGGGTGCCTAGATTCATCCCAGTTCCCTCCTAAGTCCCACCTAGTCTCCCTGCCTAGCTATTGGCCATTTAGCTTTTTATTAAACCAATCACAGTGACACATGTTTACACAGTGTAATCAAATATCTTGCAACATAAGAGACCTTTTCTACTGATTGGATGTCCTTCAGTGCCTGCAAATACAAAACATATGCAGCCTTGGGATGAATCACTGTATTATAGCCCATTTACTCTCTCTTCTTTGAGAGTTTTTACTTGCCTAGCTGCTTTTCTATATGGCTGCTGCATAGGCAGTTCTTCATTGGTCCTACCCACAAGCTATGCTGGCACTGTTCTGGGCTGAGAGTCATAGCATAGCTATTTTTATTGACTGCTTCACATACTCAGCATTGTATACTATGCTTCTTGAATATTATTTCTTAATCCTATGGGGTTTCCCCTTTTGCAAAAGAGGTAATCGAGGCTCAGAGGGTTTGGTATGTTACCAGCTCATTTGTGCACACCATCTGTTCTAAGTACTTCGTGTGAATCACCTCCTTTTTATCTTTATAGCTTTCAAAGAAATAGGTGGTATTGTCCATGCTATAGTGAGGAAACTGAGGCACAGAAAGGGAAGGGAACTAGCCCAAATGTCCCACTCCTAGTATGAGCTTGGATTGGATTGGTTTTGTTTACACCAGAAGCATCATACTTGATCTCATCTTATAGCTCCTTCTATGAAAGCCCCTTGCCACTTTTGCATTTCCTCTGCACTCCCCTCTGGACTCAATGCCCTTTGCAAAGGGTCTCATTTTGTATCTTCATGTGGACCCTTGTGCCTGGGTACTTCACATGTCCAGGCTCCCTGTGATATGGACTGTTGGATAAAAGGGCTGCCTGTCCAATGGAGCATGGGAAGATGCGTTGATGTGACCCTCCACCCCCCATCCTTTTCTCCATAATGCAGGAACTGTATGTAGGCTGGATTTGGAGTTGTGCCCACATACAGATAAATTGGCCCAAATGGCACAGGGCCCTTGCTATTTGGATGCCAGAGTGAGCGGAAGCTGGCAGTCAGCTGACTTCCAAGAAGTCTTATCTACATTTCTCTCCCCCTCTCCTGCCTGGATGGACTCATCACTGGCCCTGTTTCTCTTTGCAGGTGTATAAGCTCCTTTATGCTTCCCGTCTGGCAGATTATGGCCTGGCATCCCAGGCCCTGCATTACTGTGAAGCCATTGGTGAGGCCATCCTGAGCCAGGGAGGCGGCAGTCACCCTGTGCTATTAGCAGAGCTCATCAAGGTGAGCTTCTCAAAGGGGTCTCTGTAGGTGTTTTATCTTCAGCATTCAGGGAAGCCATTGTAGAGAGGCTTAGACTCCAGATTTCATCTTCTTTGAACATGCTGCGAAACTGGAGAGCACAGCTGTCTTTGTGTGCGTGGCCCAATGTGATAAGCAGAAGCCGGCCTGCACAAAGCACAACTGGCTGGACAGGGGGCTGCTGGGCTGGGGAACGGGAAAGCGGGCATTGTTTTGCTTGAGAAGTTCCACGCCTTAAACTGCTGGCTGTGGTGAGCTGTTCTAATTACAAAAGCAGGCCTTTGAAAATAGATTTTAGTGATTAAAACAGGAAATGATCCTTATTAAAATACTTTTAAATGCATAGAATATTTTATCACGTGTGGGATACATAAAAAACAAAAACAAAAATAAAAACATACCAGCCCTTAGTTCCTTGGGAAGAAAACAACAATCAAGCAAATAGTTGTTCCAATTAACTGAAGAAAAAACTCCATTAGCTAGAGAGTAGAAGGCGCTGTGCGCTGCAACTTGCATGGAGCTTTGCAGGAGGCCCCAGTGTTAGATTCTGTAACCAATAAAGTCTGTGCTGCAGAGGTCCCCTCCCCACCATGCGCTGACATTTCAGCTGGTCCAGGATGGGTGATTAGATGTTCCAGATACAGAACATGATGACGCCTCGAATCAGAAAGCAGCATCAGGTTGTTAGCGATGTAGATCTGAGCTCCTTCCTACCCAGACCAGAACCAGAATTAGCATGAACAAGGTGCCTGTGTTCCCCGCATTCCTATTCTAGAAATTTCTTGTGGAGAAGACAGCTTTGCAGAGCACAAAGCAGAGGAGCTATTTTTTAACTCTCATATTTGGGGGAAATAATGCCAAAATGGGTTGCTTATTTATTTATGCTGCAATTTTGGGAGGAGATGGGCTGAATTCATTATTTTTCAATTATTCTTAATAATGTGAAGTGCAAGTGAATTGCGACCCCTTCTCCCTCTTTCTTCCCCCTGTTGCCTTCCCATGTGCCCCATTTCTCTCTCTTCTCGTCCTCTCTCACTTTCTACCCCTGACCCGCCTGGAAACTCGGCTCAGCTTGCAGAGAAACTGAAGCTGTCAGACCCTCTGGTTTTAGAAAGACGCCCTGGGGACAGGGACCTGGAACCAGACTGGCTAGTGCAACTGTGGAGGGAGCACAAGGAACTGGAGGTGAGCAGGGTGATACCAGGGTCACTGGGTACCCTGTGTTTCCCAGACATAGACTGCCCTGGGCATCTATCACTTCTGAGGCAAGGTCAGTGTCCCCAGTGTTGGGATTCAGAGCTTTCTGTTCGCTGCATTTTTGCTTTGTGCAATCATTTTCCTGTGTTTGCCTAGTGCCACAGGGGGGCGCTCTTCCCAGCCACTCTTGCCACTCTTTCTCTGAGGTCCCAGAGAATGTTTCACAACCATCAAAGCTTCCCCATCTCTGTTAGGAACAATGGATCACAGTGGACCTGTGTCACTTTCATGTAATGTAGGGCAATTGCTTAAAAGACTTCTGGGCCTTTCCTTTTTGTTCTGACAATTGCAAAAGCTGCTGGCCATAATCAGAAGAGTAATTGGAGCAGGGCCTTCCCCATTTCCTTTCTTCCACTCTGCTCTGAAGACAGGGCAAAGTGGATTTTTAAATGTACACTGCCCTGTCACCTTCCCTGGGTAGCAAATTCTGAGGCCCACAGTTTAGTTCCTTCCTTTGGCCCTCACTCTGGGGAGGATGGTAGCACCGGCTGTAGCTATCCTGGCCCGCTCTGAGCTGAGCAGGGAGACCTAAGAAACGGTGTCTCATCTGCATGACTCTGGGCACTGGGCATTTCAGTGGCGTTTCCTTGTCTGGTCCTGGTTATTCCCTCGGGACATTTCTTATTAGCTAAGTTTTGCCATTACCTTGACTTCTGCCCTTATTTTCCTTTATATTGTTTAAAAGGATTTTTACTTTATTTCAAACAGCAAAGTAAAACAGGAGACCTCGGAGACCTCAGTTCTACTCATTCACATATTTATGGAGCCAGGGGAACAACAGGTACTGAGTGCAAAGCTCTGACTACTATAATGTGACTAAAATACTTTCAGCCACACCCACACATCCCCTTCCTTGGTGTCTTCTTTGTCTGGGAATTAGGCCCGTTGATCCAGACTGCCTTTTCTGACTGGCCCTTGCTGGCCTTACACACCTGGGCACATCTGAATTTCTGAGAGTTAGGGTTTTTGCTTTGTAGGCTGGGTTTTCAAATACTTGACTATTTCATGTTTTTTATTGTTAGCTAATTGCTTCACCTGTGTGAATACCTTGCTCCCAGTTAGATATATTTTTGAGTCCAGGGAGAATACATTATTAGTATTTTATATTAGTGTTCTAGACATTGGAAGAGTGAAGATTTTGAGCTTTCAATCGGCCATATAAGTTTCAAAGTGTTTTCTCAACCTCCTTATTCCTCCCCAGCATGCCTCTAAGTGTCTGGGCAGTAGGAGTTAAATTCCAAATTAACTCCATATATTTCCCTGAAATCATTCCCCTGATTCAGACAAGGGCCCTTGTCTCTTGCCTTCTCTTGTTTGCTGGATGGGTGGAATGTAAGGAGGCTTTGGCTTCTGCTTCTTTTGAGAACCTGTCTGGGTGTTTCTACATGATGACGTTCTTGCAGCCCTGGAACATAAAGGCTGGCACCCCACAACATCCCTGTACCCTCAGGCCAAACATTTCTCATACCCACACCTTAATTGATCATACCAGCAAGGCCCCTTCCAGGACAAATAGACTCCAGTTCTTTACAACTAAAGCCATCATTTCTAGAATGTCATTCAATTTTCTTTCAACTGTAAGCTTTTAAAGTCTAATGAGGCCTGCTTAAAGTAGAGTGTGTAAACACCCAAATATTAAAAGGTGTAGAGTTCAATCGGATGCCGTTTCTGGCCTCTCAGCCCATAGGAGAAAGGCTCCGCGATCATCTAAGTACGGAGGGCACAATTCTGAAGACAGCAGGGAGGGGCGTTACTGTTTGTCAGAGCTTTGCTTGCTGTCATTAGGAAGCCACACGGGGCAGCCAGTCTGTGTGATTGCTTTCAGAAGAGGGCAAGAGCAGGAATGGTTAAGAATGATTTGTCTGTAACTGCCACATCTTCTTCCTTAGACACCTCCTACCAGGATCTTTCAGGATATCAAAGCTTCACGGGAGACCCTGGGTACAGCTCAGTTCCGTGGCCAACGCCTGAGCAGACAGGCCTGACCCATCCCATCCCACAGCAGCCTTTGTCCCTGCAGCGAGATACCTACTCAGAGAGAGAAGGTTTGGGGCACATGGGGACCCCAGTGCCCCTTTATTCGGTTCCTGCAACCCACTTGTCAGTGACCAGTGGCGACGTCAGCAACAGCAGCATGGCAGTGACAGGGGTTCCTGGAGCAAGGGCTGGGGAGGAAATGCCGCGGATACATCCTTCTCTTGGTAAGACCTGCCAGCCAGGGGGAGGGTGGAAATCTTGGTGGTAAAGAGGCAAGTGAGGGAGGCATGGGGACCAACTGGAGGAAGTGGGCTTGGAACTAATAACGCACATGGGGAATACACTTTTGGTCTGCTCTCGCTAGCCTGAAGGAGTGTGTTCTTTTCTAGCCCATACACCTCTATACGGGGGAAAAAGCAGAGCAGGACAGACATCACTATTCTGTCTTTTCCTTGGAATATGTAGTTTGACATGTTGAGGTTACAAAGCAGTGACGAAAATGCCCTGTGTCTCATGGATAGTGGTCAAGGGGCTTCTTTCTGGTATCACCTTCAAACCAGGAGCTTATTCACAGGACCTGTGGCTGGGACTGTATTCCTAGTCTGGTTTGGCATTTCTTCAGGCCTGAAGGCCTTGGGGAGAAGAAGGCTACATGCCGGGAAAAGGCACTGAGTGATGCAAGGGAGTTTCTGGGTACCACAAAGGAAGATTAGACTGCAGCCTTTTAGCATAAAGCCTTAGCCAAGATAGAGACCCGCTTGGAAGGAGGGTAGGGAACAGCCCCTGAGATCTAGCTCTATGCTGCTGTGATTCCTTACATACCTATGGAACAACCTTGGTGTTTAGCAGGTAGAGTTGGGTTGACCATTGTGTCACGAGGTGGCGTGAATTGAATGGAATCAAGCAAGTAGATTTTGCATTTGCGGTGACCTGCTTGTGGTATAAACTCTTTCCACTTAAGCCACTGGGTCCCTGTTTCCTTTCTTCAAGATGGGTAGGAAGAGCACAAATTGAGGCTCTTTGTTTTTCTTTGGTGCTTTAGGAGAGAACACAGCCCCTCAAGAACCCCTACAAGATCCCGATGGTCTAGAAGTTGTTTCCAGTCCTCAGGTGAGTAGGAGAACTACTGGTAACGACTCCAATGCATCTGCTGTTTGCTATGGGTCCCTGGTTTCTCAGCCACACCCAGGCTCCTCTTAGGCACTGGGAATGCTTTCTTCTACCGTGTGCAAATCATTCCTTGTTTCTTTTCATCTGAAACCCCAAGAATTGGAAAGAAGGCTGTGTTCTTGTGTATGCTTAGTCCCTCCCATGACCCCAGCCTGTGTCATTGGGGGACAGAGCAGTAGAGATGGCTGATAGGTAGCTCTCTGTTCTTCTGCACCCTCTTCTTCCATGTTGAGGAGCACCATTCATGTGTATTTTGACATTCACCTTGGTCTATGTCAGATCTCTACGGTAGGACTGAGAGTACCTGCTATGTCTCTTCTTCCAGCTGCCCAATCCTTTTTCTACCTATTGCCGACAGACTGCACAGCACTCAACTCTGATGCCAAACAAGATGTTCTGTAGCTTTGCGTTGTTTAAATGATTATATCACATAGTTTTCTTAAGTAGTAATGGGCTATGTATCTTTTGTTTTTTAAATTTAGATTTATTTATTTTTTATGTGTATATGTGTTTTGCCTGCATGTATGTCTGTGTACCATGTGTGTTCCTGGTACTCTCAGGGGCCAGAAGAAAGAACCAGATCTCCTGAAACTGGAATTATGGATGATTATGAGCCACCATGTGGGCACTGGGAATTGAACCCAGGTCTTTGGAAGACCAGACAGTGCTCTTAACCACTGAGCAATCCCTCAGCCCCAGGGCTATGGATCTTTATACTTTTCTTTTGTAGAAAAAGTAGTACACTATTGTTATAGAAAAATTAAAATGAAGGATCAAGTAAATGCTACTTAGAATTCCATAGTAAATGTTTGGTTCTCCCATTATTTTTTCCCCCCATGTATGTGTATATATGTACATATATGTATATTAATAAATATATATGTGCATGCTTTTCAATAGTTAAAACAGGTGTATTTTTCCTACTTGTTATTTAACACCATTTAAGATTTTTTTCTATCATTCACAAGTATATTCTCGGAAATGGTATGACAAGATCCATTGTGTGAAAGTATTCCATTCTTTTGCGAGTGTCTGCCAGACTCTAACAGCGTGCCAGGCCCTGAGGTGGGGCTGGGCGTGCATCAGTGGACAGATACAGGCAGCCTGGTGCTCTGCCATCTAATGGAGGGAAGTAGAGATGAACAGCACCATGCAGTGGGTGGCGAGGAGGGACGGGGCCTCGTCTCTGAGCCGAGATCAGAGGGCAGCATGGAAACGAGTCAGGTGACTAGGGCGCAAGTATCCCTGATTCCTGTTAGACTGTGGAGCGCACAAAGGAGGGGACTTACAAACAGGCCTTTTCTTCTCTGCCATTTCCTTTCCACCCCCCCTTTTCCTGCTGTTTTTCCATCCTCTGCCTCCTTTCCTTTACTCTCACACAACACAGATTGTGGCCGCCCCAGAATATAGGCTCTTGCCTATGTCTTGACTTAATGAATTGGAAGAGATTCTGAGGAGGAGAGCCAGGTTAGAGTTCCCTCTCTGTATTCCACTAGCTGTGTGTCTTCGGGCATGGCTACATGCTGGCTTTCTCATATTTGAAACTAGATGATAATATTAGTGCTGATGGAAGGATTAAGTGGATCATGATATGGAAAGCACTTAGAACAATGTCTGGTACACGGAAGACATAACCATTCACATAAAAAATGTAGCCCTTCCTATATTTTGCTATAGTATTTTGCATAGTTTTTTAATTAATTATGCTCTATTGAGAGTACAAAATGAAAATACAATATAAAGAGCAATATGTTGCATTATTACACTCATATGAGATACCTAGTGTAGGCAAACTCAACGAGACAGGATAGAATGGGCAGAGGTGGCCGGGGTATGGGGATGGGGGGTAGGGAGGTAGTGTTTCTGATGGGATGATGAGAAATGCTGGGCATGGGTACTGCTGATATCCGGACAACACTGTGCATATACTTAATGCCACTGCGTTATACGTGGTTAAAATTGAGCTTTATTGGCTATGCATCTTTTACCAGGCTAAGGGAAAGTTAGTAGGAAGTGGGGTGTGGGTGTATTTGGCTCCCTTCTGGTGTATATGCTCAGTTATTCTTGGGAGAGCCTGTTAGGAAATAAGCTCTGAGGTTAGATGCTCTGGCTGCTAACTTTTCTGTCTTCAGAGTGTGAGGGTCTCTCAGAGGCGCTCCCAGAACCTTTTTATCCTCAGCAGTAGCTTCCAGTTCTGGAGACTCTGACCTGAAGAGGTTTGTGACAGACAAGCCGGCAATGTTAGGAAGGAAATAAAGACTGGGTGGCCTGGGCTTGTTCAGCTATGCTCAGGCATTTTCATGGGGAAGGCTGCCTCCCTCCCCAGCAGGAAGTGATCTCCTGAGGCTAGCCCTGGGGAGTGAGAGGTCATATGGACATGTGCTCTGCCATCTGTTAAGTTCCATGTGAATCTCTGTTGTTTTGTTTCATCTCAGGCACCACCAGCTCCCAGAGCTCGAATGTTTTCTGAGGATTCCACAGTTTCAGCCAAGGAAGATGAGGGGGGATCTTCGGATGGGGCAGACGAACCATCTCACCAAGATACTCCACAGAGAGGAAAGCCAGGGGGTGGGAAAGCGACTACAAAGGTGGATGACTTGTTCTTTTCTGTATTCCCCTGCTTCATCCCTGTTTCAAACAGTGGATCAGAGTCCAGAGCACGGGCCCCCCCCAACACTCATGCCCGGCTGGACAGCTCTCACAGTTGGTGAGAGAAAAAAGTCCAGTGACCTTAACAATTCCCCTTGCCCTTTAGAGCTCTGGCTTTGGCTGGTTCAGTTGGTTTCGATCAAAGCCTGCCAACAGTGTGTCCCCCTCTGGAGACGAAGACTCCTCGGACAGCTCTGACTCAGAGGTAACCTCCACAGATGGGCTGGCAGCCCCTCCCTGGAGACCCAGAGGAAACCCAAACACACCATAGCCCTGGCATCACACTCTACCCTGGGCTGAAAGAAAGGAGACCGCAGGAAATAAGTCTGTTTTTAAAGGCAATAGGCAGAGTGAGACATACCTTGGAAGTCAGACATAGTGGCTCATGCCTGTAATCAGAACTTTTGGGAGGCTGGAGCAGGAGAATCGCTATGAGGGCTAGGACAGCTTGGGCTACACAGTTTCACAGAAAAGCAGCACACACAGGAGAGTGAGAGAGCGGAGGAGGGGGCAGGAGGGCAGAAATATTAGAAAATTAAGATGGAGAATTTCTACTTCAGAGGCTCAGCAACAGGAAGCCAGCCCACATTCTTAGAAGCTTCACGGAAGGAAATGGTGTTTGTGGGGAGTTGCCTAAGTGGAGATCACCACTGTGGATGCCAGAACACACGTAGGTTGGCATGAATTTGCTGAGCACTGATGTCATCCCGCCTCTTTCCCACCAAGCAGGAGTCTCCCAGCGCATCACCCCCTCACCATACCGGCCTGGGTCTCTCACCAACACCTCCACTTGAGTCCCCATCTCTCTCAGATGCCAGCACCTCCTCCAGAGGCATAGGTACTGCCAGTTTCATCTTTTGGGTCATCCCTGGTGCTTTTGGTGCTCCTAGACTGGGCTTACTCTCTTGGGTGTGGGGGACTCCTCAATTCTGAGCATGTGAGACGGCTCTGATTCTTTGCCTTCTAGGTGGGAGCAATCCACTTGGATCTTTGAACAGCAGTGGGATAGCTGAGGTCACTGGGATTGGAGGCTTCTCAGGGCCACAGGTGAGCAGGCTACGGACTGCGGCCTAGGAGTCCAGAAGACCCCTGTGTGTGTGAGGATTGAATGTCTTCAGCAGCCTGAGGAGCATCCCTGTAAAGGATGACTTCTCAGGATATGGAGACAACTTCTGTAAGACTTTGCTCCAGCTGCCTATGTAGTACCTCAGCTTGGAGGGCCTAGACAATGGCAGGGTAGTTTCTCACAAATCTAGGGCATGTAGAAGTGCATGGTCAAGGTGCTGCTGGCTGTTCTGATTTCTTCTGAGGTTTTCTCTTTGTTTTGCAGCTGGCTGCTCTCCCCATGTGTCTTCACTGGATCTTTTCTCTGTATGTGTCTATGTTAACTTTCCTCCTTTTGTAAGGATACCACACATGTTGGGTGGAGTACCTGTGCAGCTTCTTTCAGGATTCTGTCTCATGCTGAGAAACTGGGGCTTTATCATGTGCAGTTTTGGAGGGTCACACTTCAGTCTGTACAGCTTAAATGGGGTTCAGGGACTGGCTGCTTCTTCTATCTTAGTGGGAAGTGGAGTTCACTCATGTGCGCTTGGCTGGGGCTATCATAAATTCTTTACAAATTGTCTATATAGCTAGGGATTTCATGACTATTCCTAGGAAAATGTTTCTATTTCTTGAAGCCTGGTTGGAGTACTCTTGTACTATCTGAAGCCTTTTGAAGAGTTTAATAGTGATTTTGATGTTCTGATATAATTTATTGTGACTTTTTCTTCCTACCTTCTTTGGGTCTAAGGGCTCCTGTCTCTGAATGGCCATCCCAGGTCCTGGCATTGGTTGTGGCCACTTGAGTTTTATAAGAAACCCTTCTGTTGTCCAACACTGATTCCTGTGGGAGGGTTTAATGTACCAGGAAGCAGCCACGGACCAGATTCTCTGTTATTTGCAACCACAGGGTGTTTCTTCTGAGTTCTACTCCCAGCCAGGTGCTCTGCCTCCTCCACCCACCTTGCAAGGTGCCATTCCTCTCTACAATCCATCTCAGGTCCCTCAGGTAAGGACCATTCTTATGGGGAAGGAGTTAAGAGGTCAGGTCATAGACCAAGAAGGGTGGCACACAATTCCACTTTTCCACACACCGAATGTGAGTTCCTGGGTAATTAATGAGCCTCTCCTAAGTCTCTGTTTCTACATCAGTAAAATAGAAGTAGCAGAAGTTACTGCAAGCATAGTATGTTTGTAATATGGCACCTAGAAAATGCTGAAGAAATGTCACAGCTCTGAACATCACTCTTAATCTGTAATTGATCCTGAGACATGAGAGACACAGTGCTGATGTTTTGGTGTGGTCCTGTCTTGGGGTGAGGGGATTCCTGTAAACTTGGAGAGGAACCATACTCTCTGCTCCTCAGTGCCCTAGGATGGCTCCGCAGATATATTCTTTGGCCTTTGCTCTTTACGAAATCAAGCTTCCTTTCATCGTTCAGAGGTGAAGGCTGCGCGTTAGAATGAACACAGTGTCGAGAAGCCACCTACAGCTGCAGTGGGTACCCTTGCTCAACATAGTGGAGACGTATGTGGAGCTATCCTCTAGTGTCGTGTCTCTTCTTTTCCAGCTTTCTACAGCTACTAACCTGAACCGGCCAAATCGCCTAGCCCAGCGCCGCTATCCAACCCAACCATGCTGAGAGTGAGCATTGTTCCAGGCTTGTGAGAATGACCACTCATCCATCCCGGCCTCCTCTCCTGGAGCACGGCTCTTCCATTGCTCTCTACCTCTCAGTGCCCCGCTCACCCCATGTTCAGGGGCTCGCTGTGAACCACAGAACAAGGGCTACCTGGAGTTAAAGGACAGGATCTCCCTAGACACAGCTTGGTCTTGTCTTCAGCTTAGCTTTAGAGTGATGGGGAATTATCTCATCGGATGGAGGAGCAGGGGATGATGTCCTCAGCTGATTGTCACGGCAGCAGCACTTGGCGTGGGAGCTTGAGAGCCTCAGGAAAATGAAGGTCCTGAGAATCCTATGACAAGAACCAAAATGACACTACGGGGCTATACAGCAGGGACTTGGAACAACATCCCAGCATAGCTTGGACTCCTCCCTTCGACTTGCTTAAAGACCAGTTTATGGCTCTTGTTAGCAAAGTTTTTACATTGAATTTGATTATTGCTGCCCTTCGGTGATTCCTTTTTCAATGACATTTCAGCAATTTTCCTCCTGGTCCCAGTTTTGAGCACATTTTCTATGTGGTTCAGACTAATTATATTTCTCTCACTTTCTTAGCTGGTCCTATTTTTTTCACATTCTGACATCTGGCTATCAAGTTAGATTGCTGTAGGCATCATATTGTCATGGTAACTACTGAACCTAATGATGCAGATGGATGGAACATCAGTATAATAAATAATGGAAAACGTTTCCTAAAAACGTCATCCTTTCCAGAAGAGGGGAGGAATGAGTGTCTCATATTGTTAATACCTGCCTTCCTGCCTCAGGCCTTTGCAAATGGATGTTCTGAGGGTCACTGGGGCCCGATGGAGGAGGGAGAGATCTTGGAAATTTCCATTTTTTCTTTTCAAACCTCAAATAGGAATGATTTTTTGCTGTTTGTCAGATTTGCTTCAAATTGCTCCTCACAAAGAACATTTTTTTTTGTATGTGTAATTGTACATAAAAGTTTTGTACTTTAATGTACTATGGTTCTGATGTTGATAGCGATTAAATCCAGATAATTTTATAGCAAATGCTTGTCTCTGGCTGGTTTCTGCAGAGGGAGAAAATACATTGATGGTCTCTTCCCTGAAGTCTTTCTAATAATGGTTCCATTGTGTGATCAGGTGTGAATAGCTAGAAAGAGCCCTTTGTTAATGGAGAATCAAAGACTGGTCCTCTTAACTTCCAGGTCTACTCTAATGCTATCATTTTTTTTTTCCAATTTAAGAAGCAGGAACAAAAGCTGCTCTAACCAGCTAGTCACTTCACCAGATGAATGTGGCATATTCTGTTCCTTATTTTTTCCATCTTAGATGAAATTAGAAACCATGTACATAACTTTTTAGTACCTGGAAAACCCTCACAATGTGCAGCTTTCCTTTCTTCCTAAGACCCCTGCTTCCTAGCTTTGGTATGTTGGCACCTAGCTGCAGTACCCTAGCAGCTGGGTGTGAGTATCCCAGGTACCAAGCTGTCGAGACTCGAACCCTGCCCGTGCACAGTTCACCTTGTAACCGTAGACAAGGTTGCTTCATTGTCTTGTGTTTCAATTTTCTCATTTATAAAAGTATGGTAATGATAATAATACCATACTTACAGGGAAAGAGCTGGAATTAAAAGAATGAAGGTCCTGGAAATGTGGACGGTTCACACTAAGAGCTTTGTGTTACAAATTATTAGTGTATAACTAATAAGCAAAATACAGGACTTTGACTTTTGTCTGCCAGATTTCTTGTGTCATTTTTTGATATAGTGTCTGGTGGGAATGATAATTTTAAAATACTTCTCAAGATGTTTCTTAATTGCAAAGTCAGTTTCCCTGGTATCCAATTTGGCCAAAGGCATAGTTCCCCTGGGAGCAACAGCACAGGGAATGTCCTACTAAAGAAAGAGAGCACTTCAGAGGAAGTCCCTGAAGACCCAAGAAGAAGGCCAAGACCTCCATACTCAAGTCCTTACTTCTCTGCTCAGGCATTCGCAGGAAACCAATGACTACAGTGTTCAACAAAGCAAGCAAGCAAGCAAGCAAGCAAGCAAGCAAGCAAGCAAGCAAGCAAGCACTGAGCTTCCTTAAATCCCCAAAAGAACACACAGCTCTGAATGCAAGGTCTTCCTGGGAGGGACTGAGAGGATGTTTTGTGCACCAGAGAAGGAGGAGGTTCATGATACTTATGCTAATTCATGATGGAATGTTTTCACCATGGCCAAGTCAGAATGTGTCCATCAGTCTGTGTATGCTTGATTAAAACAAATCCATTGCTCATTGATCAGGAGAGTTACGTTTAGGAAGGGTCTGATGAATTGGGGTTACTCTTTAAGTTCTTCATTGTTTATCAGCTTTGAAATGTGTATCAGTGGCCATGTTGCTGAAGGTCACAGTCGTTTAACGGGTTTAACTGGTAGAAACTAGATGTGGTGAGACACATCTAGTTTTTACAGCTATTTTCTCCCCTCCTTTTACAAGTCAGGAGGATATGGTAGAAATGGGAAAGCAATGGTTTTGGACACCCTTTCCTCTTCCACAGCCTAGGAGGGCCTGCAAGATTGGCTTGGTACTGTGGCCAATGTGTTGGGGGCCATAGTGGCTTGATCCGAGGGACAGCCATGTCTATAATGAGAGACAGAGCTCCCTCTAAAAGGGAATAATCTAGAAGGAAATAATTGCAGTTTCCCAAAAGGCCAGAGGGGACCAGTGGTGTTCAGAAGACAATAGATCTAGACAGGATCAGAGAAAGACACAACGAAGCTGTGTGGGCCACACACCTTTCCCTATCACAAAGTGTCATTTGAGGAGAGAGACAACAAATAGAATTCTATATTTAAGACAGAATAAATGGGCAAAAGACCATTTAAAAGGAAGATCTTGAGACAGTATTAATTGGCAAGTGTGTTTTCTCCTGTTCCTCAGTGGAGCAGAAACTTGGAGGGAGGATAATTCAGTGAAGGAAAATAAAGCCACATTTTCCTTGTGAAACTGGGTGGTAAGTGCAAATTTGCGATTCAGTTATATACATATAATTTAATATTTATATGAAAACATTTAAACTTAATGTTTAGTAATTTGAAAGAGAACAAACCGTTAAATTCCCTTTAAGTGTCTTTATTACACACCACCATTCTGCTCTTCTGTCTAATCCTCATTCATGGCTCTGAAATTGTGAATGAGCGCGACACCTCTGTCACTTGCAGACACTCCCCTTCCAACTCCAAGCAGGCTTCAGACTGTCCAGGATCAAAGCCTGTTAGAGTTTTATTTCTCCAAGATGCTTCATTTTGGAGGGAGAGGGCTTCTCGTCTGAGTAACCAAAAAGAGGAGCAAAGGACATTACAAAACCACAGTGTTTTCTTCCCAGCGGGAATATGCAAACACCCTTTTTGCTCGAAAAGTAGTAAGAGTGATGTGATTTGGGTCTCACCAACTTACTAACCCTTCTACCCTGAGAGAGCTGTGGAAATCATACTCTATGTCATCTGCCTTTTTCTTCGGCTGGAAACTGCCCAAGTAGCAGCACGATTCTGGAAGTAATAGCAATAGGATGTAGGTGCTGGGCTGAGCTTGCCCCTAAGTATGCCCTCAATGCTTGCCCATGATCACGATTTACTTATACCTGGCCATCACTCATTCAGGTCCATCAGAAATGGCTTCTTAATGAGACTGAAAGTTCTTTTGAATGAAGATTAATAGCATGTTAAAATGTTTTCATCGCAATCTTACTAAGTGGAAGAATCTGCTTCCTACACTTCCTTTCTATACCTTCATATCTCTAGGTAATAGCATTTCTTTGGATCAGGATAACAGCAGTTTAAGTCAACTTTATTGACCTGTGAAAACTGCTTGTTACTTTAACATGAGATGCTTCCTGGCTGCTGCCCACTGTAGAGAGTGCTTATTCTATTTAAAAAGAATCTTAAGGGGGAACTCCGTAGCTTCCATTTAGGTTTCATTGTGCTTTGAATATGAAGTGTCCTCCATAGGTTCATGTGCTTGAATGTTTGACCCCTAGCTGATGGTGCTGTTTTGGAGAAGGTTGCAGGACCTTAACAGGAGGATCTGGAAGTGGCCTGCTGTGGGAGAATGCTCTTGTACACTGTAAAGACTTGCCACTCATACCGGTTTAATGCAATGCTGATTGGCCAGTAGCTAGGCAGGAAGTATAGGTGGGGCAAACAGACTAGGAGAATTCTGGGAAGAGGAAAGGCAGAGATGTAGTCACCGACCAGACACAGAGGAAACAAGATGAGAAGGCCTTACTGAGAAAAGGTACCAAGCCACGTGGCTAAATATAGATAAGAGTATGGATTAATTTAAATTGTAAGAGCTAGTTAGTAATAAACCTGAGCAATAGGCCAAACAGTTTATAATGAATATAAGCCTCTGTGTGTTTATTTGGGATTGAATGGCTGCAGGACCAGGCAGGATAGAAACTTCCATCTACAAACTACTGCAGGCAAAGCCTTGAGGTTTTCCAACCTGGCCGGCTGTCCTGTCTGCTCCCTGCTTCCTGACTGCAGACACAGTGACCCTTTACCTTATGTTCCAGCTGCCATACCTTCCTCACCATGACTGACTATATTTTTTCTTAAACTGTAAGCCCTAATAAGCCTTCTTCCCTTAGGTTGACCCTCGTTCGATCTTTGGTCATAATAAGGAGAGCAGTAATTAATGCATACCCAAGTGAAGACAGAAAACAGATGCTCACCTGTGCCAGAGCTACGTCACATGCTAAACAGCTACAGGTTGCATTTCTGCCTGTGAAAGGAAGTCTTACAAAATGGGATTTTCTTCACCAGCCATGAAGATTAGCCTAGATTCTTGGAGTCTTTTCGTGGAGCCTATGGTGATCAGATACTCTGAATTTCAATAATAAATATAATAACGTTTATTGAGGATCTCATACACGATATGAAGCATCAAAAGCTGAGGTAGAGGTGAAGCCTTGTATCCAGGTTGATGCAGCTGATAAGGATGGAGCTGGGATTCGAATCCAGGTTGATGCAGCTGACAAGGATGGAGCTGGGATTCGAATCCAGGTTGATGCAGCTGATAAGGATGGAGCTGGGATTCGAATCCAGGTAGTCATGTCATCTCTGGAAGCTTGTGAATTTCCCACAGTTTCACCAAGTTCAGAGATGTTGTTGATGAGGACAGGTCAATGACAGGTGAAGCATTCCACCTTTTTCCTCTGGCAACCTGATGTAGACTTGCTGAACTGGAATCATAGATTTTGCTCTTGTTTCCCTCTGTCTCGCACAGAATTTAGAGGAGGGAAACCGTGAGTCCTGCTGTAGACTTAGTTCTTTTGTAGGGGTGAAGTCAAGCAGGGATGTTTTTGGTCCATGCAGATTTGTGGGCACCATCCCATGAAGCATCTTTTTCTATCTAGCCTCCACCCCAGCCTCGTTTATTTCTCCTCTTCATAGTTAAGTTTTGTTTTCAAGATACATTCATCCAGAAGAGAGTCTCTCCCTGGAGCACCTTCCAAGTGACTGCTATCATGAGGATGCCTGTAATTTTTTGCTTTTTTTGCTGTAATAAATAAACTGAAGATGGTAATACACAAAGAAAAGAAAAGGTCAGTGGCCCCATTAACTTCTGGTGAGGGCTTTATTTGGGTCACCGTGTGGCAGATGGCTTTGGGCTATAGCATATCTAACATGGAGAGAGGTCATGGTGAGAAATGGCATGGCAACTGGAAGAGGGGCCAGCATTACTCTTTATAAGAATTCTTAGTAAAATTTATTTTACTTTATGTATTTATTTATCCATGAGACAGGATCTAATTATTTAGTCCAGTTGTTCTTGAACTTGCTATGTTGTCCTGGCTCGATCCAAATTTAGTATCTTCCTGCCTCCATACCTTAAATAACTTTTACTTATTGAGGGAACTAACCAAGCCCCATGGAAACTATCCTAATGTCTTCTAAAGGTAGCACCCACAATGGCATAACTAATTCCCACCGGGCCTTTCTTCTAGTGACTCCATCACATCCTGTCTCACCACACTCAGGACCAAGCTTCTAACATATGAACCCTGGGGGGACATCCTCAAACCACATCTATTCCATGGCAATATCCACATAGTCTCACCAGAACAGGAAAGAACAGATACTGTGTCAAGGATTCGAATTCTGGCCAACAATCTGTAGCTAATTTTTCATGTGTCTGAAACCAGTTTCTTGGATATCAAAGGCCTTATCTTTTAAACACTGTCTGAATTTTAGGAACTGGTTTTGAATTTAAGAGATAAATTAAATAAATACACAGATGTATTGCTTTTGTATTCTACTACGGTCATGACTTGGGATCACAAGGAAACCTCATTGACCTGGTGTGGGAATAATTTGAGTTTGGTGCCTCAAGATTACATTCCTATTTTTTTTTAGGTATTTGAATAATTGCCCAAGAACTGAGAACAATAGGAGCCATATGGTCCTAATCTCTTTCTGTACTTTTCCAAATTCTCTTTTTGGACAAGAATAAGAACCCCACCCCCAAAATCTCCAGTATAATTATGGCATTAATCATCATTACAATATACAGAAATTCAGAACCTGAGTTGGAACCCAGATACTTTTTCTTGTATCATTCAAATCAAATTGATTTTCAAATGCACTGCAACAGCTTACAACTTGAAGGTCTTTAACCTTAAATCCCTAAAATAAAGAATTGCTTGCATTCCTGTTTTCTTTCTGGAAGCTGATTCTGGAGTTCTGAGGAAGGTACAGTAAGCATGAGATGACTTCCAGATTCAGAGAATTAATTGAGTCTCAGGGAGATGCTTGGTCTTTACTTATTCAATGGGCATTTACATGGAGCACCTTAGTGGACACATAGTTGAGAACCAAGCTTGGTTTTCACAGAACTCACAGTCAAACTGGTCAAGTTCAAATCAAGGTGTGTTGCTCCAGGGACCATGCGTCATGGTTGCTCCTGACTCTACCTGTCAGGGATGGAGTTTATCAGGAAGGTTCTGGAGGATGTAACTTTATTGATGAAAATCCCTATGGCCTGGAGAGTTTAATCAATTTTCCTAACTCTTCTTAATTAAAGTTTTAATTTCCTAACTAATGGCCTTTTCCTTTGAATGTGAGAACATCAATTGGAATGCAAAGATTGTTTTTTCTTATATCACTGAGGATATATTTGTGAAAATAAAACATCAATAATAGTAACTAAGATATTATGCTAGACGTTGCTGGAAGAGTTTACATGTGTCTATTCATTAAATTCTCTTAAGGATGTAATAGGTGAGCATTTTGAAGAATCCAGGGCATATAATTCAGATAACTTGCCCATCATTTCACAGCTAGCAATGGAGCTGGGCAGGCACATGCTTGGGGCTCTGCAGACACTTATTCTGGGTCCTTAAGACAATTCAATGTTGGAGCCTCAGTTTGTAGATGAGGAGCTAAGGGCACAGAAAGCTTCAGTATCTTCCCTAAGATCACAGACGAAGTGGAGGATTTGGGAGTCAGCTTGTGCAGCTCACCTTCCAAGTCCATGCTTTCCCTCTTTTTTGG
The DNA here is from genome assembly GCA_004026605.1 of Ondatra zibethicus. NCBI lineage: Eukaryota > Metazoa > Chordata > Mammalia > Rodentia > Cricetidae > Ondatra > Ondatra zibethicus. Next base: position 54,185 of record PVIU01007947.1, on the reverse strand, counting down.
AGGCAGGTGTATCTGTCCTGCACATCCTAGCGGGACCACTGACCTCTGCCCCCAGGTTTGTGCTGCCTCCGGTAGAGTGATTCTCTGCACCCCTCTTTTTGTTTGGTTGATAAGAGACAGTGCTCATTACCTCAAGTGTTTATATGGATATTCACTTTTCCAACTACTCTTGTGACTTCTCAGCAGTGGGGACAAACATGACAAACACAATCCCTTGCACAGAACATATGTCTAATATCAGCTCAGTATTCAAAACAGTCAAGAATGAAAGACTTTCCCAAACTAGAACCTCATGAATGTTTGTACAGAAATAGCTACACCTTAGATCTGGCCTAGAGGTGACCTGGTGGGACCCTTTCGTCACTACATTCTTGCTCTTCTCTCAATCTTTGGAAGATGACGTAAGTCTCCTACAAAACACATGAACGAACAAAAGGCTCTGTAAGAGAGGTCGTTGGTGTGGGAGAATTGTCTGTATTCTGTCAATCATGTTTTAAATAAACGCTGATTGGCCAGGCAGGAAGTATAGGTGGGAAAACCAGACAGGAAGTAAAGGTGGGACCAGAAGAACAGGAGTATTCTGGGAAGCAGGAAGCTCTCTCAGGACTCCTGCCCAGACCACTGAAGAAGCAGGATGTGAGCGGCCCCACTGAGAAAGGTACTGAACTATATGGCTAACATAGATAAGAATAATGGGCTATATAAGTTATAAGAGCTAATACGAAGTCTGAGCTAATGGAGACTCCCTGTGTGATTTTTTTGGGGGCTAAATGGCTGCAGGAACCGGGCAGGACAGAAACCCCGACAAGCAGCCTGGCCCTCATACTACAGGTCGGGACACAGGCTAAAAGGATTGTTGCAGCTTCCGAGGCACAGCCCTTGAAGGAAATGAGAACGGTCTTGGAATGCAGGAGCTCCGTCCGGCTTTGAGGTTCCCAGCTGACAGCTCTCATGGCAGGTGATGGAAGTACCCTGTTGAAGGTCAAGGCAAGTAATGTCCTGTGCTCACAGCTCCTCATTTGACCCTTCAGGGCACTTATTTCTGGCAGAAGCATTTCTTGGTTTTAAAAGGTACTTTACCCCTTTACAACCCATGTAATTGCTATCAGAATGCTTTGCCCGTGGTGTCTTAATTAGGTCAAATTTTATACCAAGAGCTCTGACTTGATGCTATATTGGCAGTTCTAAGACCCCATACCTGGTGCTGCCAGGAAAGTGTCACGTTTTCAGGAGATGAGGACACAGACCCACAGCTTGTTTGGCCATTCTTCTAGGAGATGGGGTGAGGTCAGAATTGGGAAATTAGGGGAAGTATCCACCAGAAGAATTGCCTAAATGTGTCTACAAGGAAAATTTTGTCTCTAAGTCGCCCTTTCAAAGCATTGTTTGGATAATTGTAGGCTTCAAGGCTCTTCACATTTAGTTAAATTATACAGTTTTGGCTTCTACTTGTTAAAAAATCCCTTCTTTTCTGCCCTACCTGCCTCTAATTTAGCAGAACGTGCCCCTGGAGTTACACCTTCCTCTCTTCCCAAGCAACCCCAATAATAAGCCATCTGCCAAGAAAACAAACATAATATAAAAATTACACAAATACATAATCTCCAACCCAGAAGGAAGGGAGCAGCTGCCACCTGGTGCCAAACAGAAAACAGTTTAATATTTATCTAGCAGAGAAGGTTCCCCAATGGGCTATAATTCCACAGGGGGAGGGGGTCAAGAGTAGGTCAGTAATGAAAATCGCCTCCACAGGCCCGGCCTAAACAGGGACCCAGTGGAAATCAATTCTGTGAGTTCAATGTTGCTGTCCCCTGTCGTGGATTGCACTCAGGAGGTACCCGAGGAGGCCATCAATCTGTCATCAGAAAGGACGGAGGCTGGGGAGAAGGGAGGTAATTGGAATTGAGCTTCCGTGGACTCTTCCTCATGTAGCAGGAGAAATACAGAGCAGAGTCATCCCCAGGTAAAGAAAGTTGGGATTTTGCTTCTGTTGTTGGGGCTTGTGCCTGCCAGCTTTGAATACCTGCTCTGGCAGCAGCATTTCATTCAAACCTTTTTTGTAACCCCAGGTCTGGTCTTGGATTAGGGTAAGATTTAGTTTCCCTTGTGAAAGAAGAAATGCCCTTTCCCATTGCCTCAGTCAATTTGCCATGATTTATACACAACTCATAGCTAATTTCTTAGTCAAATATCCTCTGAATGAGTAGAAATTTGCTTATTAGGGCTTGTAGGATGGGTGGAAGCTAGACAGTCTTCTGTTTCATAAAGAGATTGGGATGTGAGACTAATTGTGCCAGTCGGCATGGCGGTTCTAAGAAAGAGGCAGTTTACAGAACTGTGTAAATCAGAAGTGTCCTTAAACTGTGCTTGGGGAGACATGATATGGCAAAACGTCTACCAATAAACTGGAGCATTACAGCAAATTACTCCGTTTATACATGCAGGCAAAGCTTCGCCTCTTATGCCATGTTGGAGAGCCAATAAAGCTTGCAAATGTGATGGGAGTCACTATTTCTGCCTCTGTGCAGCTGTTTATCAGCAGCTTTTTAACACATTTTCCCATATTAATGAGGTGGCATAGCAGTTCCAGAATTAGAACAGTGGGATGTATCATTGTCTGCCTTATCCCAAGATATGCTGGCTGTCAGCATCGCTACCAGGGGATGTACAATGAAAGATGAGCGTTTCAGTGGGTGCAGCCTGTGCATACTGTTCCATCCTTCCTGCACCCCAGCCCCCCATTATGCTCATTCCTGTCCAGTGCTGTTGTCTCTGTAATATGCATGACTCCCTGCAACTTGGCTCTTTGTTTAACACTCTGTATGTCTGTAGGGCTTGCTTGCAAATCCCTTGTTGCTTTTCCATTTTCTAATCAAATCTCTGATATGTAGTAGGTACTTCTCAAATCGTGAGAGAATGAATGACTGAATGAATGCGTAAAGAGGGAGGCAGATGAAATGTTTCCCCCCAGAGACTGCCTTCCGCAGAAACAGCCAGTGTGGCCACAAGGAACAGAGCAGGTGTGTCGGTTGCATGGCTTTCCCTGCATCTGTGAATGCAGGCAAGATGGAGGGTGGGATCTGGTGCACAAACTGCTGGTAGAGATGGTTAGAATCATGTGTCCCAGAGATCACAAGCGCAGGCCTGCAGCTGGTGCCGGAATGAAGTGACGTTTCCACTACCTGCAGTAACAGAGAAGTAAGGACAACATGCAACTTTTTTTGCAGAGCTGAGGGTTCGGAAATTGGGTCTGTTTATTTGAATGCCCTCCTTTTAAAGAACTGTTCTCAGTTCTTTAAAAGACAGTGGTTTGCTTTTTTTTTTTGTCAAGTGCCATCACTTAGTAAAACAATATATTCCGTAGAATCCTGTTAATTTCCAAAACTTCCTCGTGCTTTTAGGAGGCGGGTGGCTTTTTCAGTGGTCTCTGAAATCCCAAAGTTGGACCACCGAATTAACTCGTATCCATCTTCCTGAAACATGCTACTGAGATCACAGGTTGGCCCAAATTGAGTCACTGGACTGTTTAAATGGATTCACTGGGTTCAGTAAATAAGATCCTTAAGGCTAACAAGAGCTTGTCTGTATTGTTTGTGGACAGTAGGGATCCAGGCTGGGTCATAGGTTTGTAGTAATGCCTAGGACGGTCTTAAATTCAGGTCAGTCACAGTACCAGAGGTGCCCAGAGGCCTGATTTACCACTCTCTAATGTGTTCTGCTCTGCTGAGCATGTAGTTGCTGTCTGTCTTTAGACGACATATGTGTTCCAACTGTATCACAGAGTGCTTCTCCGATCTATGAGAACCCAAGTTGCTGTGAAATCTGGAAGGAAGCAACCCTACCCCACCTGCAAATCCCCACGAGGCTCTGTACAAACACATCTCCTCTTCCCCTATTCCTGCAGGACTTGCTGTCACAGTGACACAGCCCAGCATTCGGGTCTGTCCTTCTGTGCCCGTCTTATGGTTTTATTTCCCATAAAGAATGGGAACACTCCATCTGAATCCTGTCACTAGCTAATAAATTTCGTTTTTCTTTTTGCACAGGACATTGGTCTCTCCTGCTTCTACATATATGGGAAGGAACTGAGATTCTACTCATCCACTGGGTTTTCAGCTTTGGCTCTGCAGCTGATGGCTGACAAGCTTACGAGTGACTGCTGCATCCTGAAGCACCTGGATCCCTGTTGCTAGGAGAGAATAGCAGTGTTGACCTGCATCGGTGCGAGACTGTCACCTGCATTAGCAGTCTAATGATACTAACGCTCTTTGAGAATATAAATGTGAAACATTATCATTATGGTTAAACCAGTCTTTGCTTTAATGTTATTTTTCTTCCTTCAAGAAGAGAGGCAAAAAGATTATTTAAAGAAGTAGTGAATAGAGAGCTACGGTTTATTCTTAATTCATGACTGGCTTTGATCAGACCAGCATAAGCAGCAGGAATGCCCTCTTAAAGTCCTGAAGGTAATTATTTTGACTCGAGGGTATGAAGTTTTCTCTTTCTCCTCCTCCCATTGGACAGGAAAAGAGAAAAGTTAATGTTCTTAAAAAAATAAGATGATTTCTGTATGTCAGGTCTGAAAATAGTATTTCCTAAAGCAGCGGTTAGAAAAAATGACACACGGAATAGAATGGTACAGCCTGGCCATGTCTCCTTATGCCGTGGAAGAAACCAAGACTTTCTGGTCAGCATGGGGGCTGCAGTGACTTTTCAAAACTATCTGATAATTTCATACATGCGTATATTGATTTTGAAAAACAAAGCTACTTATCCTGGAAGGTGCAGGGCTCTCTGCTGCTGTGTATGCCAGGTAGGCCTTGTTGGCTCTGCAGCTGCATGAGTTTCTGGTTGCTGCTGAAACCAATGCCCATGAACTTTGTACCTTAAAGGCCCACATTTGTTATCTTACAGTCCTGAAGGCTAGCTGTCTGAAGCCTGGCTTGGAGAGCTGAAATCAAGGTATCAGTGGGGAGCATCTTGCTAGAGGTTCCAGAAGTCAGTTGGTTCCTTGCCTCATCCACCATCAGTGGCTTTTGTGACTGTCACTCCAGTTCCTGCTTTGTCACCAGAATGTTTTCTTCTCTATTAAGTCTCCCTCTCCCTGTAAGTCCCCCATAAGGGCTTTTTATTACAAAGATTCATCTGGCTAATTCAAGATAATCTCCCCATCATAATCTAAATTTATTTTAATTAATTAATACTAATTAATTGACTAATTCATTATTTTTAAGACAAGGTTCCATGTAGACCAGTCTGGACTCAAACTCACTATGAAGCTCAGGATTACCTTTAACTTCTGATTTTCTTGTTTCCACCTCACAGGAGCCTGCCAGGCCTGCTACTAAGTGAGGTTCCATGTGGTGCTGTGGATCTGGGGCCTTGTGCATCCTAGGAGAGGTTTCCTCCAATTATATCCAAGCCCACTGTCATTCATTTAAAAAAAATCTATAAATTCCTATTTGCCACTTAAGTTCACATTTGTAGTTTCCAGCAATTAAGGGTAGCATTTCCTGGTATTAAAAAAATTGTTATTTTATTTTATTTCTTTTTGAGACAGGGTCTCACTGTGTAGTCCTGGTTGGCATGAAATTGGCTATGTAGACTAGGCTGGCCTTGAATCATAGAGATTTACCAGTTTCTGCCTCCTAAATTAAAAGCATGTGACACCATGCCCAGTTTATTACTTTTTGATTATTTGTATATGTGTGTATCTGTCCAGAGGGGAAGGAGACATCAGATCTATGTGGATCCCTGTGGAGCTCGAGTTACAAGAGATTGTGAATTACATAATGTAGATGTTTGGAACTGGATTCTAGTCTTCTGGAAGACTAGTACATGCTCTTAACCCAGGGGCCGTTTATTCAGCCCCACCTTTCAGGACTTTTATTCAGCAACAGAACCCCTTGCCTTTTTCACATAAAAACAAAACAAAACAAAACAAAAAGCCAGTCCTGATTCTGTTTAGGCACGCAAGGCTCTTTGGTTCTGTCCTCTTGCCAGGCACTGGCTAGACCTGGGCATGGGCTCTAGCTCGGCCAATGGTACATTGTGAACCTACCTTTATGTGTGAACTGGAAAGAGAAAAAAGAAATTTGGCCCTCACAGTCATTGTTGGATTACTAAACTAACTGTCCCTGGAGTCTTTGTGTCTGTGCTTGTGATGAAGATGAGGAGACCCATAAAAGTTCTGGTCCTTTTAAGTTGGGGCTTCTGTGACTTGATGCTATGAGACATGATCTGTCATTCCTAGCTTATGCATCTAGTAACACAACGGCGCAAGCGGTGTCCAGGTACCTGGACTCTCTTAGTGGTGTCTTGGACCATGGTAAGCACCTCTTTGGTGGTCTTTGGTGAGGATTGCTGACTCAAGAAACTCACCTTCTTGAGCTAGACATTAAAAAGGTAAGGCCAGCATGTGCTTCATGCTTGTTCCTTCTCTAGCCTTTAAGAGTTGTCTGTGAATAAAACAGACCAGGTCTTCACTGTCATGGAATGCATAGTCTGGAGGAAGGAAGTTGATATGTAAGCAAGCAAAGGACTAAGGCATAATAAATCAGAAAAACAAAATAAGAAGCACAGGGTTGCTATTCTTTAGAACGCCCTCCTCCTCTTCCAACACAAGGAGACCAGGCTTAGTTGGTGATCAGGAGGCGAGTCAAGTGACAGGGTGAGCCATGCAGGGACTCAGAGAGAAACAAACCAGGCCAAGAAAACAACAAAACCAAACACCGCAAGTGTAAAGTGTCTGGAGGCGGAATGTGCTTGGCCTGCGAGTGACAGCAAAGAGGGCAGCATGCCAGTGGTGAAACAGGGGGAGCAGGTGGCAGCGGAGAATGCAGATCTTGGGTCAAGGGAAGGAATCTGGCCTCTCTTCCCAGAGAGCGGAGAAACTATTTAGAGGCGTTGAGCCGAGGAGTGGCTGAGTGTGTTAGCTTACAATTTTCAAGGTCACTCTGACTCCAGGTGGACTCTACATGGAGATAAGAGTCTGTCAGTAATCCAGTAGATAAAAGATCATGGAGGTAGCCATGGAAATAGTAGTGCCAACTGGTTGGAGTCTGGATGTATTTTTATATGACAGCTATTAGAATTTGCTCATGGTAGTGAGATGTGAGAGTTTGAAAGAAGTCAAACTTGACTGACAGGTTATTGACTCAAGCAGCAAAAGGTGGGAAGAGGGCAGATGTGGTGAGAAAAACCAAGACATATCAGGTTTGATTTGGACATATCAGGATTGAGGTGTGTGTGTGTGTGTATGTGTGTGTGTGTGTGTGTGTGTGTGTGTATGATTTTAGCAAGTAGAGATGTTGCAAATCCATACGGTTGGGTTTTACTAGTCCAGAGTTCAAGGGAGAGATGAGGAAGAACCTTTAGAAGTAAATGCTTGTAACCTGAGTGCCCACTTATCTGTTAGGAGACAAGCCTAAGCCATCTAATATGTGAAAAATTTTCTATAGTCTGCTTTCAGCCTCTTTTGGTTGAAAGCTATCATGAGCTCCTCTGTATCTTCAGTGCACAGTCTGCCTCTGTCTGCCTACTATGCACATCTATTTCTCCTAGATTGCAAGTATTTGAAGCAATGACAGGACCATAGTTCATTGATCCTCATATCCCTAAGGTGGACATAGATATGACCAGAATGTTACAAACTAGATCCCCAGACAGCCACAATTTACACTCCTTGTTTGGATGCAGAAATACATGAGGGCAAAACATATAAGAGCACACTTTTTCTTACCACAGGATACTGGGTACCCCCTCCCGATGGACCCCATAGTCTAAGTGAGTTGGCTTCACCATGCATGAGTCACAGCATCTTCATGTCCCAAGATGCTCAAAGACTAGACTGAAATCTGGCTTCTTTGGTCCCTTTCTCTGAGGTCTACATCTAGTTACTGGTCTCTTTGACGGTAAGAAGTTTGAGGATACCTGAATCAAACAGTGAGCCAGTCTAGGGGAGCACTGTAGAGTAGATGGCTCACGTCCTACTCCTTAGACTTTGAATACGGCTTAGCAGGAAGTTAAAGGCTTAATTTACCATGCTAACCAGATATAAGGGACATAATCTGGAAATGAAATCAGGCAAGCACTCAAGCGGGCATGTATATGTTTTTCGTTGCACTGAACACCCTCCTTAGCACTGTGGCCCAATAGTTTCTCAATCCATGTTTCATATTAGGTACCTCTTCCTTGGAGTGAAAGGCAGTCAGTCCCGACTCCCTCTTCCGATGGCACCTGCCCCCACACCCAGTCCTAATTTTCACGTAGCAGGTGCTGAGTCCCCTTTCATTTGGTTGTTCTGCATCTATGACAACATCTGTCTATATACAGAGAGACACAAAACAAAACAAAAAACAGGTTGCATATAAACCTGAGGGCTCCAGAGTCATGTGATCTTGATTGAGTTAACCTCCCAGGGCCTCAGTTTCTTTATAAATAGTATAGAAGTGATAGTATTTCTTACTTTACAGAATTTTATTTTTATCTTGATTAAATGAGTCAGTTCTTGCAAATGCCCCAAATAGTGTTGGGTGAGTAGAGATGTTGGGTCAATTTTAGCTGCTTTGCAAAAGCAAGGGGGTTATGGAAAGCAGAGAGAAGGAAACCTCAGTTAGAAGAAACCTCTAGGACTCTGTAGCTCAGAAAGTTTGAAATTCCCAAGGAAGAAATATATAGCTTTAATAATATTCTTAGCTTCTTTTGTCTGAATTTTTCTTTTTTCTTTTCAGTCTGTTTCCTGGCAGTGTAGGTGACCCTTGGCACTGACAGGGAAGTCTTGCTGGAGCTGGGTGTGGAGCTTGTTATTTGGGCAGCTGCTTTTTGGCGTGATTCCCAAGAGAAATATCGGAGCTGGCTTCATTCTTCAGGCTCAGAAGTCACCTGGCTAGTGTGAACTTCCATAATTCCGGGTTGCGCAGCTGGAATTTCTGGCTGGTGTCATGCTAAGCAGGTGGCTTGGGAACCAAAGGGCACAGCAGTTGGCAACAATGGTTATTGGAAGGTTACCAGGGCCCAAGAACATTCTCTTCAGTTACAAGTGTGTGGTCTTTGCGGGTAAGTACAGAAGAAGATCTTTCTAGGCTCTTTGGGGGCAGGCTTTTCTTCTTAACACACCTGGCTCTCCTTGCTTGGACTTTCAGTTTTGCTTGGGCAGCCAAGAGTCATGTCAATGTAGCCTCTTGGTTTTTCTTTTTTTTCCTCTACCATTTTCAGCCAGACCAGTTGCCTTCTGATCTGAAAGTGCTGGATATCTTTCTGATGGTGTCTTTTTAACTTTTTAAGATGGAGGATTTTATCCATATCCTTCCTCCTCCTTTGAGAAACATATCCGAGAAGGCGAGGCACTTCATCCCAACAGACGTCTGGTGCAGGCTGAGGGGCCCTTCAGTAAACAAAGATTTTCGGTTTAACACCTGATTAATTCAACGTCTTCTTCTTCCATATTCCAGTGTCAACAACCCCTATCGCTCTCTGAATTCCAAGAGGGGGATTTGCTCTTGGAATTAGGAGAAATATCTATGCTTGAAGCTCCTCTTCTTTGAACCCTATTTGGTCGGATCAGTTCTAATCTTCTATTTCCCATGATGGATTTTGCATAAGAATATTCATTCAACAAATATTTACTAAGTGTGTACTGTAGGCAAGGCTCAGTGCTAGGTATCGGAGGGGAACACGTTAATATATCTCTAAGCTGTATGAGCTCATAAAATACCATACATAACAAAGAGACCTGGTTTCTGAAAGAACTCAATAACAGCGATCATATAAGATCTTATGGTGCCCCAGGATTGATGAAGCCTGAAGGTTTAGAGAGGTAGGAGAGCTCATTTGGGACTGACTGAGCAGGGGTAGGAGTTGAGAGCTTCCTGGAAGAAGTGGCATTTCTGCTGATGCTTGTGGGATAAGCCTTCTTGCAGCTTCTTTGGTACGTTTGTTTTTTGTTTTTTGAGACTCTGAATGAGCTGCTTTGGGTATTGTCCACTTCAGATGACTGGGTGTGGGCTTCAGGAGTGGAATCCTGTGCACTGGTGTTTATTTGCATGATCAAGTCTCTGCCTGGCTCTCTTTGGGGGCAGGTAGCTTGGGCGCCTGTCCTTATTGCCACAGGTGTGTAGATTCCTGAAGATAACCTGCAGCACCTGGTGAGCTGGGCACCAGGCTTGGGCTTTGTCTCGATCGGCATCTAAATTTAGTTGAGATGTACGATCATCATTTTGGAAAGGGTATCAGGATGCTTGGCTTCTTGTTCTTTTGTCTCCAATGAGGTCATTACAACCTTGGTCATGTGATCTCCTTCTGTGTGTCAGTTTCCTCTTTGTAAAATGGGTGGGTTTGTTAGAAGAGACCAAAGACACGCGGTTTGCCCCGGCATGGACTTGGCATGTTTCTGGGGAAGGGCACACTGGACCAACCTTCCTGGGGGTTTTGTGCTGCAGCAGCATGTGTTGCAGACACCTGTGTGGAGGGAGGGTACTGTGGGATGTGGGCGGGCTCTGGTCCAGCTCCAGCTGGATCCTTCATCCTGGCGGATCCAGCCTCTTCTATTTTGTCTTTCTCCCAGCTTCCTTCCGGAAGCTCTCAGTTTCACTAAGCCTCTCCTCTTCCACTTCAGCAGGAAGAAATGTATGTGAGATGCTGTGGTCTGGGGCCTGTTTCCAGCACCCGTGGAATGGAGCACAGAATGACAACTCTGTCTTGCTCTACTTCACGTTTTCAGTGGGAACAGAAATTGGTTGTGTATTCACCAAGCGCTCTTTCTCTAACTATATAAGCACATGTATTATATATTATACGGGACATTAAACTTTCACGGTGATTAATGAAGTACATGTCTAAGGGGACTGCTTTGCAGGAGCCTCAGTAAAGGACACGCTGAGAGCACTGCTCCAGCGTTTTGCCGTTTGTCATCACCAATGGCATCCTTTAGGTTGGGCTTCATGCAGCGAGGGGACAGCTAACACAGGATGGGCCCAGATTCCAGTCCCTCTACCATGTGCTTTCAAGTTAGTTACTTAATGTCTTTGTGCCATGATGTCTTTACCTGCAGAGCCTCGGTCGTGACACCTACTTCATGAAGTAAACATCAGCATGGCAACATATATGTACATCGGACACAGAACATGCGAAGTCAGTGCAAATTCCCTTTGTTCTGGCATGAAAGGTCACTTCTCCTTTCCCTCCCGCCCTTGTCTTTCCTCGCGCGTGGGGAGACAACGCCCCCAGTTGTTTCCAGTAGCCCTTGTGAGTTCTAGACACATCCAGTTAACACCAGGCAGAACCTAAGCAGCACTGCCAAATCTTAAACTCCTTCTGTTGCCACACAGGCCACATGAAGGGACTTTGAGTTATACTAGGTGATGCTTATTACCATCTGATCTGAAGCCAGAGTTGCTTTCTTTTGTTTAATAATTTATGTCTTCTCTGAGAACACTGAGCTAGAGTTTAAAATTACAGAAAGGGGTGGACTGATGTAAATGCCAACAAAGCTAAACCTGCAGCAAAGTCACCCTCACTCCCTCTGTGGGCTGCCACTCAGTCGCACCCACAGACACTGGGTGGCACAGGGGAGTGTGCTCTGGAAAGGAGAGGTGAGTTTCGTTTCTGAGATGTCAGGGCTCTGCCAAGCTGGTTCTGTGGGTGTCCCTGGCTCCTGCTGGCTGAGAAGTAGAGCGAGGTTCACGGGAATGAAGGCAGCAGAGCACCTGCGTGTCCCTCCGCCTATGGCACCGAACACTAGTCTCCATTTCTTCGTTCATCAAGCATTTATCGAATAGCTACTATGTGCCAGCTTCTCTGCTGGGCGCCATGCATAGTTAGAGGGCCAGAGACTGCCGAAGTCACACTGTTCTCAGCATGGTGTGGACAAAAAATACATTAATAATCAATTGTAACTTTCCTCCCCCTCACTACTGAGTCTCTGTAAGTAGTAACAGGGCAACAGCCTCTTCCAGGACCTTGTGTTCTTAGTAGGACTTTGGAAAGTTGGGAGGGTGAGGGAATAAGACTGAACTAACAGGCAGGTGATGCCCAGGCACACTGCAAATACATCACAAATCCTATAGCTGCTCCTAACGCGGCAGGTGCTGGGCGAGGCCCTCACTCATACCGTCTCCCTGGTGTGAATAAGAGGAAAGAGGTCAGTGACGTGTGGGCAGAAACAGATCTCGGATGTCACTTTTGGCTAGATGGAAGCCCAGTCTCCCTCTGCATATACACCCAAGATAACTAAGGGCTGTTAGTTTGCTGTGTTTTGATTTTGTGGGAGCATCCACTTCATAAGCTGACCTCTCCATTTCAGCAAGATGGTGATGTACCTGCCAGGGTACAGTAACAACAACAACAACAAAAAAGTGAGTCTTCACACTCCCTGCTCCCTCTGACTGGAAGCCCTTCCCTGTAGCTTTGTGGCCACCCACTCAACCCTCCACCCTCCCTGCAAGTGTCCTTCTCAGTCAGGCATACACCTCATCACCATACAATACAGCATCCCCACTCCCTGCCTCGTATTCTAGCTCAACAACATCATTTATTACTTTATTTTGTTTATTGTTTTATTTATCTCCTTTCCCCAACATCCATGGAAAGTAGTCTTCAGAAAACCTGGGAATTTTGTCAGTTTAATGCCCCAGACTCCCAGCATTCAGAATGGCACCTGTCTCGAACCATATGGTCATTGTTTGTTGAATGAATTAATAATCCAATGGTTTGAGGAAGAAATAAACCTGTATCTCCAAGGGTGGCAGCCCAGCCCATTAGATGCGGTTCAAAGCACATTCATGCACACCAACTCTCTCTTTTCACAACAAAATGAGCTTTTCTGCCCTCTATCCACTTTGTAGCTGAGGAAATAGGCACAGAGAAGCCACGCACCCATTTACAGTGCAGCCCGAGAACTGTTTTGGGGAGTATGAAAATGTGAACAAGCTGTAGATCTAGAAAGGTAAATAGAGCCAGGCGAGTCAAGGGAATCTTGGGACCTGTAGCCTATAAGGGACCCACTGGGGTTATTTACAAACAGTGCTCTTGGCAAACAAAGAAAACTCCCAGAGACAGTATTAGGAAGCCTAAACACACATATAGAAAGCCCACCTACATGTAATATTTTATGAATGTTCTCAGATTAAGGTGTCCATTTCTGAGCATGCTCAGTTCAGTGTCAAAGAGCACATAACCAAAACGAATCCTTCTGGGCTGGGTATTTGGTTGTACTATGAGTCAAGATTCTTCTTAGGTTGCCTAAAAGAATGAGTCAAAATGGCCCTGTTGGTTTGTTGTGTCTTCAAGGAGTTTTAGTTGGAATGAAAAGAGCAACTTTGGAGGTGTTTTTAACTATCTTCTCCAGGGGCAGAGCCTTCTTCCCGTGAAGTACGGGAGTTTGTCACTAAAGGTGCTGTCCTCACTTAGTGACTGACATAAGTGGCTTACATTTTAGCTGTGAACTTCATAATGGGAGGATCCAGAGGATGGTGATGGCTTTGGCTGGCACTCTCTACTTCCACCCTCACAGGCTGGCTGTTTTGGTCTCTCTCCCCAATTAACTCCCCTTCCCTCCCACCTGTTGATCAGCCTTGGATGGGGTCTGGTATGGGCCAGCAAGTGCTTTCCTCATGATCTACGTGACTTGCTTTGTGTAAGCATTTGTAGTAGATACAAGATAATGGTCCGTATTGAGAGGCTAAAGTGTAATGTTTCGATGCGTGCACACAATGTGTAATGATCTAATTAGTGTAATTAGAATACCCATTGCCTCAAACGTTTGTCCTTTTTTTTGTGTTGGGAACACTCAAAATCCTCTTTTCTGACTATTTTGGAATATGCAATAAGTTGTTAATGGAATCCTGCTATTTTGCCGTGGGGCAGGAGAACTTCTTTTCTATCTAACTGAAATCTGGTAATACCTATTTGATTACTATTATCTTTTCTCTTCCTATCTTGGCCTTCCCAGCTGCCAACCTCTGATGCTTTTCTTTTCTGTGATCCATGTGTTTAGTTTCTGTTAGCCACTGAGATCACGCAGCACCCAACTTTATGAGCCTGTTTTCTTTCTTATAACATAATGTCCCCCAGTGCCACCCATCATCCATGAAACCATAGATGGCAGGAATTTTTTAGGACTGGATAATATTCCATTGTGTATATACACTACATTTTTCTTATCTCCATCTGTTGATAGACATTCTATAACTTGACTATTACTCAATTAACATGGAAGTATAGATATTTTGTTGACGTACTGAGTTCATTTCCTTTGGATATATTCTCAGTAGTGGGATTCCTCGGTCCTATGGTCATCCTATTTTTAATTGTTTGAGGAAATTCCATGCTGTTTTCCATAATGGCTGTGCTAATTTGCATTCCGGCCACTAGTGTACCAGAGTTCCCTTTTCTCTGCATCCTTGTCAGCATCTGTTATTTCTTTGTCTTCCTGATGACAGCCATCCTAACTAGAGTCCCTGCTACTTCCTTCCCAAATCTGCAGACCCCTCCTGTGTTCTATAGGCAAGCAGGACGGCTCAGCTCAGCTTCCTCAATTCCCTACCCTGTATTCGCAAAGCTGTGTTCTCAGACATGGCCTCTGTGTCCTGCTCCTTCCTCCCTGTGAGCGGGGAGAGACTGTGAACAGCCTCAGATCCCATCACTGCCCTTCGTAGAGGCCTACAAATGTCTGCATTTGATGAAAAGGATCTTTTGTGCATCTCCACAAGGAGAGAGTTTACTGCTTACAACTATCTCACCTTGTCCGCCCCCTTTGCAGCCCCTCTGGTCTGGAGTGGCCACCCTTTTTGCTTCAAAACCCTAGGAGGTCACCTGTCTTCCTCACCTAATGATGTGTTACAGAAAACAAGCTTCCTTTACTTGCAAAAGTGTGACGGGAACATGAATATTAATAACTCCCACGGGTTCCCTGCAAACATCCATCACCACAGCTTCGAAGCCTCGTTCTGACTTGCTTGGCATGGGGGTAACTGCTCAGCAGAGCGATAATGCAGCATTCATGAAGTCAGCTTAGGCGGAGCTCTGCCTGGGGCTTTGAACTCTGGTGCTCCTGCAGGGCTGAGTTAGGAAAGTGCTCTCCTCCACCTGGGTTCTATAGGAAGGATGCTTGGCTTTCCGAGAAAGACAGTGGCAGGCTTGGCAGATGTGCAAGGACTCGGCCACAAGAGGAGACGCACTAGTCCTAAATCAATAGGAAGGCTAGAAGTAGAGAATATGGAGGGAGCAGTTTTCCCTGGAAAACTGCAGGGCGAAGGGCATGAGGACCTTGGTTTCCTTGCTCTTTAATCAGAGTCCCACCCACATCTGCTGAAATACTCAGGGATTTTGACCAGATGTCTCCCGGATGGCACTTACTGCTTGCTGGTCTCAGGATCTCACAGAGTTGACACAGGCTGTGACAGAGGTTGGAAGCTCATAGGATTCTCAGCAGAGCTATTAAAAAATTGTTCTCAGTTGGGAGTGATGACGCACACCCTCAATCCCAGCCATACTGGTCTACAGAGCGAGTTCCAGGATAGCCAGAGCTATTATTATACAGAGAAACTCTGTCTTAAAAAACCAAAGAAAAGTTTTTATTCTGTATGTTGGCATGTGTCTGTATGAGTGTGCCACAGACAGCATCAGATCCCATGGAAGGTGGAGTGATAGGTGACATGGGTGACCTGGGACCCAGATTCCGGTCCTCTGGAAAAGCAGCAAGTGCTCACAACCACCAGGCAATTTCTTCAGCTCCCAGCAGAGCTAGTTGAGCAGATGATCTTGGGTCTGAAGAGCATTTCTGACAGAGCTGCAGAGTAGAGCAAATACCTGGGATGGAGAACCCCACATCTGGACTATTTTGCTCTAAGATCCCTTTGTGGTTTTCTGAGACTGAGCTCTGATTTGATTTTTATTCAAAAACACAGCAGTCTGGGTCCCTTAGCTGAAAGGCCATAGTTGAAATCTACTTTAGCAGACAATGTGCCATGTGTTTTCTTTCTCTTTATGATTTAAAAAAGATTTATAACTCTAGCTCACACAAAAAAGAAATCTTTTGGATTTTCTGGAGAAAAATGTGTGTGGTTGGGCATTGCAATCAAGGTAGCATATCTGTGGCTATACTTTAGGTCATTCATTAAAGTTATAGTGGGTAATGAAAATGCTCATTTTCTTGGGTAGCAGCATGCAAAATTCCTCTGCCATGCAATTAGCAGTTGTGGGGAAATCTTTGCCATTCGTTCTAGCTGTCAGTTTCTCCTGTACTGTGGCTGGAACTGTCAAGTCTTGCAGGCAACCAGGCCATGCAGATAAAGCCATTGAAATCTTCATGTTTTTTTTTCCCCATGGAAGTCTTTATTGCAAGGGGCCATATCCTCCCATACAGCAGACTCCAGTGGAAGATGCTCCAGAAAGCTCTGAGCCAGTTCTGCACGGCGAACCTTGGCATACAAAATTGCTGGCTGTGTGATTCCTCCCCTTCTAAGCTTCAGTTTTCCCATCTGTAAAATGAAAATTAAAAACAATAACTCATCTTTCTACCATAAAAGAAACATCCTGGGAATGTTATGAAGCCCTTTATGGGAACTACTTTTAAAGACTTTGCCTGCATGGCTAAGGATTGGTGTTTTATTGAATATTGTATAGTGATTGTCAAACTTTTTCTAAGGGCATTCAAAATATTCTTTGAAAAATATTCTCTTAAGTTATTGGTTACAGAGCATGCATAAAAAAGCAGCAGGCTCCTTTCTAGTCAAAAAGGAAAAACAATTGACATACTGATTAGAAAAGATAAATTTGGCTGTCTTTTAAACAGCCTATACACCCATTCTCCTTTATGAAGGAACTGTGATTTTTTCCCTTCAGAGTCAGCCATTCTTTATCATGACTGTATCTTTCAGGAGAACCAAGTTTTAAATATGAAACAGGTCTTGACTGGTCCAAACCAGTGATTATCCACTTTTAATGCTCATAACAGAGTCATCTGAAGTCACTGGCTGATGGATCCTACTCCTGAAGTTTTTGATTTCATAGGTGTACAATGGGTTAGAGAATGTGCATTTCTAATTGTGTAAGTGATGCTGATGCTGTTGGTCTGAGGACTATTCTTTGAGCATCACTGCTCTAAGCCAATCAAGGTGACTCTCTTCCTTTTGCCAATTAGGTATAGATGCATTTTAGTTTTGATCAATTAGACATGATACATCTGCTGGGGCTTATGGGAAAGGGGTTTTCAAGCTCCAAAAAAGATATAGGGGTGGGGCAATTGGCGAGAGTTCAGCAGTTAAGAGTGCTTGCTGCTCTTCCAGAGGACCCAAGTTTGGTTCACAGCACTGATATCTGGTGGCTCATAACAGACTGTAATTCCAGCTCCATCTAATCTAATGGCTTCTTCTGGCTTCTGTGGGTACTTGCATTCATGTACAAGTACTCTAGATACACACAGGCACAGATACACACATTCACATAGACACACACACACACAGACACACACACACACACACACACACACATATATATATATATATATACAGATAGATAATTAATTTTAAAAAATCTTAAAAAAGAGAGATATAGGGAAACGATAGTCCTGTTGTTCCCTCACTACCTCTGGGCATCCAACCTGGATGGTACATTGGAGCTGCTGGAAACATTTTGAGATAAGGAAAGAGTAATCCTAAAGGTAAAGGGAATGATGGGTAAAAAGATGAAGTTATTGAGTTACCTAGGTAACTATGGAGCTGTCCACTCCTTATCCATTGAGTTGGTTAAGTTCTTGGTCCTTTTTAGGCAAAGGAAGCTTAATGGGCAAAGTAAAGATACCAAAGTATCTTTTCCTTCATGAGAACTTGGAGTAGGTTATGTGCTAAGTTGTGTGCTAAGCTAAGACTTAACTATCAAGAGAACAACCATGAAGGAGGTCCACGTAGGAAGAGTAGGAGGTGGAGTAAAGCTGAATTATGAGTAAGAGTTCCCAATGTGAGAGACACAACTATATTAGTGCAGGTAGGAGGCATCCAGGAGAGCAGAAACAAGTCACACTTCTGAGGGTTGTGTGGTTCAGGCATGACGGTTGGAAAGTAATCTGGGAAGGACATCTGGGGAAAGGCAGGCCAAGGGAGTCAGAACTGGAACGTGCAAAATAGAAACGGCAAGGGGACTTGGGAACTTGTGTCCTGACTGAGAACATGATATTTCCAGATGATACATTTGATATTCTCTTGCTTAATGCCTATAGAATTATTCTTAGTTAAGAGACACGAGGAAGCTGAAGTGGTCTTATTTAGAGGCATGTATGTCATCTGTGGCAGTGCGTGATTTCATAGTAGTCATTTCCCTTTCCTCTAAGACTTGTCGCAAGTGTATTCTTCTATCATGTGTGAGTCTGACCTATGACTTTTGGTGTCTATCCCATTTTCTTCTTCTTAGATTCTCGAATATCTTCAGCAGGCTATTCCCTAGCAACTTTTCTTGAAAGCATGGCTTGCTGTGCTTCTGGGTCCTCCACTTTCCCTGGTACTTGGTCCTAAAGGGCTCTGTTGTTGGCATTGAAAAGATAACAAAAAAAAATCAGGAACCTCAATGGCAAGATATTCACAGTGTGTGTCAGGACTGTCCAATAGAAGCACAATACAAGCCATCAATGCCTGCTGTATGCACAAGCTAAAAATTCTCTAGCAATCCACTTTAAAATAGTGAAATGAAGCAATGATGTTAATTTTAGTACTATGTTTTAATAATTTTAATATTCAAGTATTTCAAATAGTTACAGTAATATATTTTATCCATTCTAGGGGCCCTCAGTCAGCAAAAATTTTATCCCTCAAGGGTCTTTTGTTGGTGTCTAACATTGTTGCTTGGCAATGCCAGGGGTAATTTTTGGTTGTTGGGACAATGGGGTGCTAGGACACTTAGTGAGTAGAAGTTGGGGATGCTGCTAAACATTCTACAGTACACAGAGGGTAGGTTATGGGTGGGGCACAGTTTCAAACATAAAGAATTGTCTGGCCTCAAATATTAATAGAGTTAAGCTTGAGAAATTCTGTCAATATATCCAACCCATGGTTTCAATACGCAGCTAAATGTAAAAATTAACCAACCTGATTATTTCAATTTTGTTTTCAGCCTAAGTCTTAACCCTGGTGTTATTTTACAGTTATAATGTGATTCAGCTTAGGCCAGCCATATTTCAGCTGCTCAATTGTCATATGTGGCTTGAGTTGCTGTAGTAGATGCCAGTGTATACAGAGTGCATAGTCAAAGTCCAGTATAATTGAAGTCCTGGACATTTATCGTGCCCATCACATATATCCCAGGCAAAATAAATATGATGAGATATAGTCCTCCTCCCCTTCAGAGAGCCACATGTGGAGGAACTGAATGTAAAGACTGCTTGTAACCTTTCTAGTTAGGAAACAGGAATACGGCTTTATTTAAAACAGTGCCTATGTACCTTTTGCATTCTTTCCCTGAAAAATGCTATCAAGAGGTAGTATTTCCTTATCCCCTGGAGGCAAAGGTCAGCATACCCCGTTGGGAAGATTACTAGGAGAAAGAACTTCAATGCGGCTCTGAGGATTTAGATATCGATCGCTGAACCTTTCATGTAGTTAAAACAAACAACTAAGGGTCGCCCTTTGCCTCCCCCAAAGCACTCTATTATGATTTTTCCGTTTTGAAAAATGAAAACTAAAGGGTTTCAGGTTAAAGAGTAGGTGATCACGTACTAATCAGAGCTTCAGAACAATCTGAACTGACCTTGGTGCAGCATGCTGCAGTCTGTAATCCCCAATTTGAAGGCTTCACAGCATCTCATTAGTTTGGAGTTTCAGTACGGATAATTCTGTATTGAGTGAGTGATTAAATGTGACATAGAAGCAGGAGAATGGATTAGTGACAGACCCAGGGGTCCCTGTGTGGGGGCCTTTCCTGTCTCTGCCCATGAGAAAAGCAGGCGAGAGGCTTAATAGAGCTCCTAAGAGGCTGGATGCTGGTGCAAAATGCCACCGCTTATCCATGGCTATGACACTGTGCCAGTCGTAATGGAGACGGAGACCTTATGGAGGGACCCTTATGGAGGCTGGACCCATCTAGGAAGCAATTGGACTGTATCTGTGGGGCTGTCCATCCTTCCTGCCAATGTTGAGACTGTCCTCGATTTTCCAGAGCCAGGTGTTCCTTTTAGGCCCCAATGAGGAAGGTAGTCTGGACTGACTTACGTCAGAGTGGAGATCGCCTCCTATTATCTCAGGGTCTTCTAAAACCTGATTCTATCTGGCAGGACCAGGTTTTGTCTGCGATGAAGAGAGACAAAAAGAGTGTTTTCCCATTCAGTGCACTTGTTTTCAGAGTTGGGGCTTGGATAGGGAATTATGGAATTTACTGTTTGCAGAAAGCTCCCACCCACACCTAACACTCAGATTTCCACACCTGGAAATCTGCTCTTTGTCTCAAAGCCTACAAGGAGAGAATTATAAAATAATTTTGGAAAGAAACTCAGTTTTTTGCCATTTCTCAGTCAACATTTCTTGAGCTCCAAGTCTGCATGAGGAATTAGGAACATAGAGACTGGAGGAAGGAAGATACATCTTCGGCCTTTCAGGAGCTCACGAAAAGACAGCAATGGACAGGTGTTCTAAGGACAGAGAGCTGAGGAAGCTGGGAGGGAGAGGAAAGGTTTCATGTGGTTGGAGAAATCAAATTAGTCTTCTGGAGTGTGATGGAAAGGAAAGCTTGAAGCCAGGAAACACTGCCTTATGCTTTTTCTTCTATAACTGAATTCTTTTAGCACAATGCAAGGTTTCACAGCTACAGAGATAGAGTGGTCCTTGTGTCTAGACTCTACGATCTCACTATAGACTAACGTGAAACACATTCTTCCCTAAAGATGTGGCACACAGCTCGCTCATCACTCATTAAACAAATATTTAGTGAGCATCTGATATATGATAATAGGGATATGGTGGGAAGCAAGACAGATAGTCTTGTTTTTCTAAAGTTTATGGCCTACAGGGGTGGGAGACAACAGGCAAGCTGTTACAAATGTGGTAAGACTCATGAAAAGGGGACAAAAGAACACTGAAGGGGTGTCTCAGTTAGGGTTTCTACTGCTGTGAAGAGACACCATGACCACGGCAATTCTTATAAAGGAAAACGTTTAATTGGGGCTGTCCTACAATTTCAGGTTTAATCCATTATCATTGCGGTGGGACATGGTGGTGTGCTGTCAGACATGCTGCTGGAGAAGAAGCTGAGTGTTCTACAGCTTGACCTGCAGGCAACCCGAGTTGAATCAAATTCCACACTGGGCATAACTAGAGCATATGAAACCTTAAAGCCTGCCCCCACAGTGATACACCTCCTCTAACAAAGTCACACCTGTTCCAACAAGGCCACACCTACTAGTGCCACTCCCTATAGACCAGGCTCTCAAACACATGAGTCTGTGGGGGTCCATACCTATTCAAACTATTACATGGGGTGTATTGCCAGATGTGCAATTTGCTATGTGAAAGAAGATCCACTCCTTCAGAAGTGATGGTTAAGCCAATACTTGAATGTAAAACTAGGTACATTAGCTGGAGGTGCAGGGGGGCTGGGAAGACATATGCCAGGAAGAGACTGCAAAAGAGTCCCGAGTGGTAAGAACATGGTACTTTTGATAAACGTCTATGCTGGCTGCAGGAGACATAAAGATAAAACCCAAGGAGTCAGGCTTTTGATGAACTGGCTATTAACTCTATGACTCCTGGACACAATGTCAAACAAATCAAAGATAAAGTAAGCATCTTCTTTCTCACTTCTAGGTACAGGAGAGGAGGCCTCTTTCTTGTCCAGGTGCAGGGGAGGAGAGATGATGCAGGCAGTATCTCAGTTCTGGATGCAGAAATGCTTTGCTCCTGCTTGCTATCTTCCAGCAGTCCCTGTGTCTTAAGAAAACACTGCCAGATGGTGGGCACCTGAAGATTAGGAGCCTGTCTGTCTGGTTCTCCAGTTTCTGCACAGTACCTGGTACTCAGGGTGCTCAGTGAGTGACCAGAGTTACACCTGCTTAATATCCTAGTGACAATGGAGTGAGGAGGCCTGCCTAGAAATTCCTGTAGCCAGTTTGAAAGTATGTACTTGCTGAATTAGAGGAAGCAGTGAATGGGGCAGGGAGGGTGGAAGAACAGAAAACATGGCCCGCGATCACACCCATTAAGCCATTTTCAATACTTTAGCATGCCAGATTATCATTAGTATTTTGAAAATGTGAGAATCATGTTTCATTACTTCAAAGGAAGAGATGATTCTTATTATAAATATGACACTTAAATAATCTCATTTCTTCAAAAAAATTTGCTCTTTGTAGTTGCCAACAATTACTTCTCTTTTCTGGCTGACAGATAGCTATTTTAATATTCATTACAGTCTTGTGTTATGAAATCCATGAGGTGAAAAGTGGTATTGGTTTAGGAGATGGAATGGAGTCCACAGTCTTTAATTTAACACTCAAAAGTTTTTGCCATTACACTTTGAAATGATTAGCATCAACTGTAAACTTGACAGGATCTAGAGAAGGGGTTCTCAACCTTCCTAGTGCTACGACCCTTTAATATAGTTTCTTGTGTGTGGTGACCCCTAACCATAACATTATTTCACTGCTACTTCATAGCTATAATTTTGCTAACGTAAATATCTGATATGCAGGATATCTGACATATATGTCATGACCCACAGGTTGAGAACCACTGATTCACAGTCACTGACAAACCTTTATTTGGGGGGGAGGATCATCTACTTCAGGCTTATTGAGGTGAGGAAGGACACCCTAATTGTGGATGGCATCATTCTCTGGCCTGGGTGCTTTGTAACACTGGGACAATTATTACAATTATTTAGCCTTTCTGAGTCTTAGTACTCATATATAAGTGGAAATGATAAACTTATTTAATGGAATTGCTGTATCTATCACATGAGGAGTCTATGTAAAATGCTTATATGGAACATTAGCACATCTTCTGGAAAATAATAAACAATACTCAATATCTTTTTTGTTATAATAGCCATTATATATACATATATTTATACATTCATATATACATATGGTTACTATAAGAATAACCATTGTTATTTTAAAAACTATTTTAAACCCCAAATTTCTATCAAAACACTATGCAAAAGTATTGCAAAGCAAATCTTACAAGCAAAATCTGGATTCATTTTGCTATCAGACTGTAGCTGGTTCCCCCCGCATCCCCAGAATGACCTGCCTTAACTTACATTCCAGGGTATTCACAGGTGTCCATAGGGAGGGGAATTCCTGTGTTTGTGTCTCCTTTGTACCTAGTGATCCCAGAAAGCCGCTGAGCAGTCATTTTGGTGCGAGACAAGCAAGTAGGTACTGAGGGTTCGGGGATTTGATCTAGTGATAGATGCTGCATTTAGCACCCACGTTCTTTCTTGGAACAGCCTCATATGCACGACATGGACTGTGTGCTTAGCAGAAACTGGTTTTGAATTCCTGCTTATACCTCTTATGTGATGGGATTACAGGTGCATAGCACACATGTGTGCGTTTTGTCTAGACAATGCCCTGAGTCCCCTGGGTTAAGCACAGATCTTCTCACATTCCATCCAACCTGCTGTCCTGTGCCTCTAAGGCTGTCAAGATAACTGGCTCAAATGCCATGAGGAAGAATTACCATGACCACTAATGGGTAGTTAGGGACAGTGTTCCAGTTTAAAGGCTTTCATGGGCTGTGAAAACTAGTGAGTAAATAACCGTTTATCAGCCAGTCACTTAGAGGACTCTGCATTGAATGACGTTCTAGGACTTTCAAACACATGTAAGTCATATATCATAATGGGGCATAAAAGTTAAGTGTGAGGAGGCTGTAAAACCGAACAAGTGTTTACCTTAGTGAAGGTTTTATTTGCATGCCCTCCAGCAGACTGTGCTGCATACTGAGACTGCTGCTCCAGCTTCAAGTAGGGCTCTGCTAAGAGACGATGCACCAAGTTGATGGTATAATTTCAGAGGTTCAGGAAAGTCTCTCTGACCTCCTCCAAAACTCATTCTGCCTGCTTAATGTTTAAAATTTTAACCAGGAACCAAAGCTGTAGCTCCATAATTACAACTTGATTTGATAAGTTTGGCATAGGTTCCACATAGAATACTGCTTAACGTATAAACAGCCACACCGAGAGTGTCACAGAATCCTCTCATATGGGTCGCCTCCTTTCTTCTCGAGTGCTCCAATCAGTCTTAGTGCTGCCCTCAATTATGAAGAGGGACCTGCGACTCAGAAAAGTTAAATGAGTTGTTTGAGGGCGCTGTCTGGTTATGAAGGGGCCGGAATCCTGGGTTTCAGATGAGCGTCCCTGGCTGCAGTCTTTTCTGCTTCAGCTGACTCTTACACTTGCCATGCAGACGCCAGTTTGGAAAAGGAAGAAATGTGACCTGGAGAGTGGGTTCATCAGTCTTCCTCAGCTCTGCCCATCCAGGACAGCCCTGACGCCCCCATTCTGTATTGTTTCTTTCCACTCCTGGCTGATACTGCTCACAGTTTCTGAGTGCTGGTGAGTGTACACACAGGTCCTCTAAGCTTGCTGAGTTGATGGTATCCAACATTTGATTGTATTGCTGGGATTTCTCCCTACCACTCGCAGACTCCTGTTACCACAGGGAGCTTCCAGAGAGTCATTGTTTTTTCATTCATTGAGAACATTTCTTTCAAATTTGAGAACTTATTGCATACAATACACACAATCCAGATGTTGTTTGACCAAGAGTCTCCTCTATGCCTTCTCTGTCATGACGGACTGACTTAAACCCCTCCTGAACCTGGTAAGCTAAAATCTTTCCCCACTTAAGTTGTTTCTATTGGGCACTTCGGTTAGAACAGCACAAAAATAATATATCGGGGTTGATCCCTCTTGTCTAACAGTAAATGTCAAAACACGAATCTGTCACCTACTTATAGGAAGTGTACTTAAACCCTTGATGAAACCAAATCTTTATATGCGAATAAAAAGAATGAATATTTAGTGGCGTGATCTGCCCCAGGAGAAGCAGTAAAGCAGAGCTGTTCTCTGCAGCTCTCCAACTGGTCCGACAGGAACTGTCTTAGTGGGAGTGTTCCACACAAGATGCTAGAGGTCAGGGTGTTTATGCCGTGGACAGAATGTGGCGGTTTCCTAGTCTTGCTGGTCTTGACTCTGGATAAGTCAATGTGCCAGTGTCTTTTCTGAGTGACAGTCCATGAGCTAAAGAAAAAGAAGCAGAATAAGAAATGACCTTCAGTGTGTCATTGTTTAATGACATTACCTCCACTAGTGACGGTTCTTTCATTTTACGTATACCAATAGCAATACTTGAATGAGTTTTATCTGAATTTCTATTCTATTTATTTCTCTTCTAGCTTCATTTCTAAAATCACCTTTCCTGAATGACAACTCAATCAATTCAACAACATGCAATTTTACACAGTGGGAGCCCATTCCCTTGTCCCTCCTCATACTTGTCATTGTTGGCGGCTTTCCTGAGCAGCCATGTGTGTTTCGGGGTTATTTTCATCTCCAGGCTCCTGAGGTGAACTGGCCCTGTGAGATGGGCACAGTTCTACTTGAGGCTGAGACATTCTTCTCTTCCCCATTTTGTCACCCGACTCTCCTGTCTGTCATGCCAGAGCTGCCAGCCTGTGCCCCCTCTTCTACCGGTTCAGTTGTGTTAAGGAACTGTCAGCTCCATCAGCTTCATTTTAGATGCTTTGTGAAAGACTGGAATTCCTCCCCTTCCCGTGCAACTTTGTTTCTTGGACTTTTGGAATCCTGCCAAGTTAAATGAAGATGACATGAACATGTACATTTTGGCTTTGTTTTCCAGGGCTGAGTAAAATGATGGACAGGACTGTATACTAGAGAAAGGGAAGGCAAGAGATGGGCTGCACACATTGGTTGATCCCGAGAATCTGTGGGTAATGAACTGGAAAAAAAGGACCCTTCTGATTGAAAATTTGAATCATTAAATGCTTTGGAACCAACAGCTTCTTATAGAATTTCAGTCTTCTCTGATTTGCTGTGGGTCAGTGCTATAGCGGTCTGAGCCACGGGCCAAATTGTCAATCAAAATGAGCAGGGCTTGTTCATGGCCTCTGTTGTTCATAGATTATATTAAACACTTTGAAAGGCTGCAGTAGCTCTTCCAGGGCACCAGAGTGGTTATCATGGCGCAGTTCTCCCTGGACTTTCATTGATTTAGAATTTGCATTTCTCATTATTTGCAAATGACCCTCTGGGTTCAAAATTTGTATTATAATTTGTATTTTTACTGAAGCATGAATTAGAATTATGCTTGCTGGCTGGGATGCTGGAGTTTAGTGGTGGGTTGCATGGTTAGTGAATGAGTTGGACATCTTGCCCCCAGATCTCTAGAGAAAAAATGTTCTCACTCATTATATATATAGATGATGGGGGAAACTGCGTGACATAGTGGCTATTTGTGAACTGGGGGATTCATAAAGGTCTTGGAAAGAATTACTCACAAGCATCAGACCATACTGTCAGTATTTCTTACTGTAATGAAATCCAATACCACAATGCCTTTCTTATCTGAGGGTGACTTATCTGGCCATTAACAAATGACTTATTGTGTAATCAGTATAGAGAGAAAAAGTGCTGCTGTTGAACACACTATATAGATATCCCTGAGTTTACTCACATAAACCTCATGTGCTTAGCTCAGAGGCAAGCTCCTAGAGCTTTTGCCCGAACACCCTCACTCTGTTTTTTCTTTATTTTTTATTTTTATTTTTCCTGTTGCCTTAGCTGCAGTTGGAAGTCTGCACCTCAACACCACATGTGTCTGTGTATTCATGGCCTTTCCCAGGTGCGAGTTAGTTAGTGTTTCCTCTCCTTATCTCAATGCCTGTTGAGTCCCTTGGTATATCTTAAAGATGATATGCACTAATGTATTTAGAACATGCCATTTAAATAAATAAATACCACTTAAATTGGTGTGAGTAGTAAGTTTTTAATTTTTTCTTGATGATACTCACTTGGCACGGTTTTCTAGGACTCTTCTAGGTAGGTGAATGCTCATCTATCTAATTCTGTTGACTATGATCCAGAATGTGTGCCCGCTGTGTTCTGCTCCCCATCCCACTTATAGACATCATTGTTGACTTAATCTACAAACCATGCTTTATGTTTCTCTGTAGTCCGGGTGTGTCTGTGGCGTTAACTGTAGAACGAGACTCACCTACTCCACCTCACGTGCTGCCGCCGCTCTCCAGAAGCTTTGTCATGCTCCACCTCCCTCTTCTGTGACAAGTGCGTTAGACTTCCTGTTTCCACATTTTCATCCACTGCCTTGCTTGGGGTTTCTATGCAGTGAAGGGACACTATGACCATGGCAACTTTTATAAAGGAAACAGTTTAATTTGGGTTCCAGAGGTTCAGTCCATTATCATCATGGCAGGACATGGTGGCATGCAGGCAGACATGGTGCTGGAGAAGGGGCTGAGAGTGGAGAAGGAGCTACATCTTGATCCTGCAGGCAGCAGGAAGTGAAGTGAACTAGGCATAACTTGAGCGTAGGAGACCTCAAAGTCTGCCCCCACAGTGACACACTTCCTCCAGCAAGGCCACACCTACTCCAACAATGCCACACCTCCTAATAGTGCCACTCCTTATGAGTTCATGGGGGCCAATTACACTCAAACTCCAACATCCATAAGCTTTCCAAAACTGATCTAGATATATTTCGATGTTGTTTAGAGTATTTCTGGTTAATTGTGAGATAGAACTTCTATTTATACATTTATTAATCATTTGGATATCTCACCTAGTACTTAAAGGAAGAAGCATTATGGAGAAAAATCCCCAAATCTGATGCTGCTTGGAATAGAAAGGAAGACAGAATTTTACAAATGTTCAAAAATTGCAAGGCATTAACACAATTCATACACTATCACTCCTACTTGAAAGAATAGAGATCAGCGTCTAGCCTTATCCATTTTGTTGTTGAATTTCTTGACTTCCTCATTAACTTATTGTATATTTTAGACTTTCATTTACTTCGCACAAGCATCTCCTATTATCTTTTGTTGAGAAGAAAATACTTTATATGTGGTAAAATGGTTTAATTTAGAATAAAGGAGAAGGGAGAAGGCATATTATATACTCTTTGATATTCTATGATGAGAGAGATACATTGCTTCTAGGATCTTTTTTTAGGAAATTCCTAAGCCCAACGAGGCCATAAGAAAACATCAGACAAACCCAAATCAGAAGGCATTAATTTTTACAGAAAAGTTATAAAGATACTACAGAGTAATCTTGCCAGCATCTCTAAGCTCTCCCTAGGTGCTAACCATCACATAAGTTGGTATGTTAGTCAAAAAACAAGGCAGTTATGTAGTATAACACTATGATCTAGAACACAGCCATTCCGGTTTCTCCAGTTCTACGCAAATTTCTTTGGACTGTTCTAATATACAGTTCAGGATACTATATTGCATTCAGCTGCCATATGTCCTTAGTCTCCTCCTTTCTGAGATAGTTTCTCAGTAACTCTCTCTGTGTGTATGTGTGTATATGTTTAATGATATTTGTCGTTTTAAAGAGTACTGATCAAGCATTTTGTTGAATGCCTTCTGATTTGGGTTTGTCTGATGTTTTCTTATGGCCTCATTGGGCTTAGGAATTTCCTAAAAAAAAGATCCTAGAAGCAATGTATCTCTCTCATCAGATAATATCAAAGAGTATATAATATGCCTTCTCCCTTCTGCCTCCCCCTCTTCCCCTCTCCCAGCTCCACCGCCACCCTTACCCCCACCCCTGTGCTCCCAACTTTTGCCTGGCTATCTTGTTTGCTTCCAATTTCCAGGAGGATCTATATATGTTTTTCTTTGGGTTTACCTTGCTATTTGGCTTCTCTAGGCTTTGTACTATAGGCTTAATGTCCTTTGTTTATGGCTAGAGTCCACTAATGAGTGAGTACATACCATATTCATCTTTTTGGGTCTGGGTTATCTCACTAAGGATAGTGTTTTCTATTTCCATCCATTTGCATGCAAAATTCAAGATGTCATTGTTTTTTTTACCACTGAGTAGTACTCTAATGTGTAAATATTCCACATTTTCTTTATCCATTCTTCCGTTGAGGGGCACCTAGGTTGTTTCCAGGTTCTGGCTATTACAAACAATGCCGCTATGAACATAGTTGAACAAATGCTTTTGTAGTATGGTTGGGCATTTCTTGGGTATATTCCCAAGAGTGGTATTGCTGGATCCTGAGGTAGGTTGATCCCCAGTTTCCTGAGAAACAGCCACACTAATTTCCAAAGTGGCTGGACCAGCTTGCATTCCCACCAGGAATGGATGAGTGTTCCCCTTACTCCACATTCGGAGAGCCTGGGGGAGTGGGAGGGTGGAGATAGAGGAAGGGCAGATGTTGGAGCAGGGAAGAAGATATCTACATTAAGGGAGCCATTTTAGGGTTGGCAGGAGACTTGGCTCTAGGGGGGATCCCAGGTGTCCATGGGGATGTCCCCAGCTAGGTCCTTGGGCAGCAGAGGAGAGGGTGCCTGAACTGGCCTTGTCCCATAGTCACACTGATGAATATCTTGAATATCACCATAGAAATTTCGTCCGATGGATGGAGATAGAGACAAAGACCCACATCCACATCAGAGCAATGGACTGAGCTCCCAAGATCCAGTTGAAGAACAGAAGGAGGGAGAAGATGAGCAAGGAAGTCAGGGCTGCGAGGGGTTGGTCCACCCACTGAGACAGTATGCCTGATCTAATGGGAGCTCACCAAATCCAGCTGGAAGGGAACTGAATGACAATGTGATCAAACCGGACTCTCTAAATGTGGCTGCCAATGGGGACAGACTGAGAAGCCATTGATAATGGCATGGGGACCTCTCTCTTCTGCATGTAATGGCTTTTTGGAACCCTAGTTTACGTGGACGCACACCTTCCTAGGCTGGGATGGAGGGGGGGAGGGCCTTGGACTTCCCACAGGGCAGGGTACCCTGTCCTCTCTTAAGTATGGAAGGGGAGGGAGGAGGGCTAGTCGGGGAGTGGGAGGGGAATGGGAGAAGGGGAGGAAGTGTCAATTTTTGAATGGAAAAATAAAAATAAATAAAAAAGAGTATATAATATGAAGAAAATTTATCACATTAGTACAATAGAACCAAACATGGGCTTCATATTATACCTTATATTTGTTATGTATATTAAATGTTGGCTTCCGTCAACATGTCCACATTTGAATCCTTGGCTCCCATAAATGTCCTTTTACTTGGAAAAGAGTCATTATAGATAAAATTAAATAAAGGGTCTTGAAATGACATTCTTCTGGATTAATTGGGTGAGTCCTAACTATAATGACAAGTGCCTTTATAAGAGGGAAGAGAAGACATGAACATATAGAAGAGGCTATTGAAGATGGAGACTGAGACTACAGGAGTGTAGCCACAAGTCAAGGAAAGGCAAGGAATGTTGTCAGTCCACAGACACTGGAGCAATTCGGGATGGATTCTCCCTCAGTGCTTCCAGAGGGACCGGGGCCCTGCCAACACCTTGAGTTTGGAGGTCAAGTTTGTAGAACTGTGAGAGAATGTCTGTGGTGTTAGGCCATCTTGTTGAGGCGATTTGTTACAGGAGCCCAGAAGATGATTGCTTCTGCTCTACTTTTTCAAAATTATCTGTGCTATTCATGGGTGTTTGTTTGTTTTTCTCTCCTTATTTTAGAGTTAGTTTGATGAGATGTTAGAAATTCTGCTGAAATTTTGCTTGTAATTCCCTTAAATTTATGTTAATTTATTGGAGACTTTATCTATACAATGCAAAATTATTCATAAATATAGGGCTTTTCTTCATCAACTATAATGTATGACTTAATAGGCCTTATTCTTTTTGAAATTAGACTTCATTGTTTGTTATTTGAAAACAATGACAATTTTGAGTTTCTCTTGCAACTTTCATTTATGATTGGCCAAAACACTGAGAGCCATGTAAAGCAATTTCAGAAATAGTGAGCATCTTTGTTTCATTTTTGTTATAAGAGAATTCATTAAAATGTTTCTTTTGGGTCCAATTGACCCTTTTATTGACTTAAGGCATTTCCTTATTTCTGGTTTACTGAGTTATTTTAAGGTATAAACAGAACGGAACATTACCAATTTATAACACCCATTGAGATAATCAATATTTGCTTCTTTAATACCTTAATGTCTGTTCTTATTTAAATTTTGACCTAGAATCCTACAAGAGGTTATATTTTGTGTATGGTCTTGACTATTTCGTAGACACTACAGGTAAACATTCTCACATTCCACAAAATTTCTTTGTGTTCTGGTAAAACTGTGTTCTTTCCATTGCACCATGTGAAGAGGCATGAGGTGTCGGTCCATCTCCTCATCACTGACTTTATTTAGGTGGAGTGCACTCCTGCACCGTCTTTATCGTAAAGCTATGAGCTTTTTCCACTTTTAAATCAATAAGCTATTCCACCTTAAAATCAAATCTGTGGGATATTACTTTAAGACCATTAGATATTCAATTTTTCAAAACCCCTTTTTGAGCAATGGTTTTATTATAGAATAATGATCTTCACCTGAAGAACTCCATTATTAGTTGTGGTGATTTTCTTCTTCCACTGTGTTTTCTGCATTTATTAGTTAGTATTGTTCTGAAAACAAGAGCTTTCTCTCTCTCTTGTTTAGTGTAATTGTGAATTCAAGGATTCTTTAAACACATTCTTGATTTAATAGATTTTGGAAGGTGCATTTAAAGTTTTTAATTGCATTTCTTGATTTGTTTGTTTCTGCCCTTAGTTTTGTTAGTTGTTGTCTTATATGTCAGGGTCTTACTATCAGTGACATTTATTTATAATTCTGATACACAGTGTTTCTTAGCTGCTCCACATAAACTGGTGATAATAACATGATAGCTAGTAGGAGTGATATCTCCCCGGCTCGTGGTGAAGATCAAACAAGTCAGTGTGAGAAGAACTTAGATTAGGGTTTACATGGTGCTCAATAAATGTTGATAGTTAAGCTTGGCAATTCTATTATTGTAGCTTTGGGCTCATTGCTTATTTTTTGCCAGTTTGTCCTCTTTCTATTTGGCTGTTATGTCTTATACACTGGTTTTTTTAACTCGTCTGAGATGTATAGTGCTACTCCAGGTCTCTTTGGTTCATAACTGCCTGCTGTATTTGTTTTTAAAAATCATTTCTGCTTTTAGAAAACTCACCCATAGTCCTTAAAACATGCCATTGTGTGACGATTGTGTCCTTGCCCAATTTGGAGTCTCTTCTTTAGTTTAGTGAATCTAATCTACTCATTTTTCATACTACTCTTACATGCAGATTTATTTTTACCATCTTAGACTAGGTTTTCTGTTTACTATCATTTTTCTTTTTTTTTTTTTGCCATTTTCCTCTTCCTGCCTCCCTTTGGATACCTACCAAGATCTTTAATCGCTCTGTAAGCCTCATGGTACCTACCTGCACTAAAACCTTCTCTTTTGGAATTAAGAAATGTTTTTAGAGAGGGTTCCATGGAGTTCTGAAGTATTATATGTCCACGGATATCTTCATTTGTTCATTTATTTTAATTTTATTTTTTACTTTGTTTTCAAACAGAGAGTATTAAAGTTTAAAAGAAAAATCCCAGGGCTAGAAAGTTGCAAATCTTAGCAGCTTCCCAGAAGAGGAGAATGGGGTGAATGGGGTGGGGAGAGAGAGAGAGAGAGAGAGAGAGAGAGAGAGAGAGAGAGAGAGAGAGAGAGAAGCCATATCATTTGAGTTAAGTCAGCTAGCCATTTGGAGGATAAACAACCACATGGTGGGGAGGGGGACTTTAGAGGAAGAATAAGGAAACCCAAAGTATCACGGAAAGTTTGCACAGAACAGAGCCATAAAAGGAAGTATGCTTCCCTGAATAAATAATTCAGGAAAGTAGAAAGACCTATGATGCTACCTGGTTACAGCTCTGTAAGCTACGGTGCCAAAGGTGGGAAGGCAATTCTGGGAAGAAAAAGTGTATTATCTCACTAAAGGGGTAACTATTCTCTTTAACATGGTTTAAGGGAAATCCACCTTCCTAGGGATGGTTGCACTTTCCTCAGGGGTTGTCCCTTAGCCAGGTCCTTGACTTGCTCAGCTACAATGTCGGTTCTTCTTTCAGACCAGATATTCCATTCTCTTGACCAGACGGAAATAATTTTCTCCCAGTGGGCCTTTCTTGATGATGTTTTATTTCTGACTCTGAAGAGGTAATTTCAAAATCATTTCGGAGACGGGCTGACGTTGGGGAATATGTATGATCATTTTCACCACAAAAATCTAGAGTTCCAGTTCCAAAGCGGCTCACCAGAGAGATTAATGTCTTGGTGGAGTTTAAGTTTCCACCTTCACGTGTAACCTCCAGGCAGGGGTTCTCATTTAGGAGAAAATAAACTCTCAATTTTCTCTAAGAGTGTAGTTTCTGGTAAGTTGACCAGGCTCCAGTGGAATGCCATATCCAAGAATATTTGGGCAACACAAATTGGTCTTGATGACCTTAGCACGGGGGGGGGCACAAATGAAATTGGATAGATAGGGAAGATAAGGTGGGTCTGGGAAAAGTTGATCAAAATCTATTGCGTGAAATTCTCAAAAAACTAATAACAAAATACTACCACACAAACAAACAACAGACAAAGATCCAGAGCTCCTTTCTGATATTCCTCGCCAGAGAACCAATGCTATTTTCTCCTTCCCTTCTCTTCCCTTCTCTTCCTTTCCCTCCCCTCCCCTTCCTTTTCCTTCTCTTCCCTTTCCTCCCCCTTTTCTTCTCTCTCTCTCTCCCCTTCTCTTTATTAAAACAGGATCTCTCTACATAGTCTGGGTTGTTCTGGAATTCCTTATGAAGACCAGGCTGGCTTTGAACTCACAGAGATCCTTCTGTCTCTGCTTCCTTAGTGCTGGGATTATAGGCCATTTCTGAAGCTGTTATTTTCAGGGTCCCTGCACCCAGCTGCCTGATTTCTGCTTCCTGTTTTCATCATTTTCCCTTCTGATGAGGTAACCCGACTTGCCATTATGGAATTGAGGCAAAGACAGATCTGACTTTTTTGAACTGAATGGGTATGGAAGTTAGGGCACTTTTCTGAGAGGCCTATAAAAGTACATCTGACCCCAAAAGTACACCAGTTGTTACAATTGTTTAATAGCTAGATATAGGGAGGAAAGGAAGTTCTTGACTGATGGAGATGTGAGTGAGAAGTAAAGGCAAGAGTTAGCAGCATTGCAAACCCTAAACAGGGAACAGAACAGTCCAGAACAGAGGAGATTTTTAAACTGTTCAAATCTAAGCCCATTAAAATGTCTTGATCTCACAAAACCATCTATCTACTTTATATTTTTCTTTGGCTTCCAAAGTTGGACTCAAGAATAATGGGCTCAGTATCTGCTTTCAGCCACCTTGATATTGCTAGAGTCTCTAGAATCACAGAGTGAGGTCCTTTGCAGATGGATTCTAGAGAGGGAAAGAGAAGAAATAGAAACATGGTTCTTCAACACAATCCAATTTCACAGTTTCATGCAATGGCTTCTCTACTAGGCTTCCATTTGGGGACACCCCCGGCACATTGTTGGCCTCAGTAGCTGTCCTTAGGCTCAGAGGCAATATCTATAACCCTTTTCTTCTATTGCCTCAAACTTAGAGAGCCATCAGCCTATGCCTTCTCAGTACTGGACTTTAAGCTGTGCACCATCACATCAGGCTCTAAATTTTTCTATAATTCTTTTCAACAAACTGGAAACTTAGCTGGGTGGGATCTTGCCCTGAGGACACCACTCCCTGTATTTCATTTCTTAATTTGTTTATCTCCTTGAACAAAGAGTTTAGCTTCATTCAGCTTTCTGGTGTTTTTTTTTTCTCCTCAAAATTTACTTTTTGTAATTTACCCTGCTCAGCTTGCTCCTTTTCATTATAAATCTTCATTTGAGTAACCATTAACATCCATGTGACAGAGTCTATATTAGGTTGTTTTGAGATATTTTTTTCTGCCAACAGAATTAATCCAAAACTTTTTACTTTGGCCTCAGGCAAATTCCTTGGACAAGGGCAAAAGGCAGCCATCTTTTAAACCAAAATATCACAAGAATTATCTCTAGGCAGCATACTAAAATTCTTCTTTGACACCTCTTGACTGAGTTCCCCACAGTTCAAGTAACTCTTAGCACTGTTGTCTTTCATGCTCCTACTAGTATGGCCCATTAAGCAGTGCTTAAAGTATTCCACTGTTTTCTAAACTCAAAGTACCAAAGTCCAAATACTTCCCAGCAAACACATGGTTAAGCCTACCACAGCAGTACCCCACTTCTGGTACCAACTTCTGTCTTAGTTGGGGTTTTTGTTGTTGTGAAGAGATACTAGGACCACAGCAGCTCTTATAAAGCAAACATTTAATTGGGGTGACTCACAGTTTTAAAGGTTCAGTTCATTATCTACATCCCTCTTTCTCAACTGTGAGTCTGTACTCATCAATACCATGGCAAAAGAAGCTTCCTTGTTCTTTACAGTTAGTGGAAGCATGAATCATGGACTTACACATGGTTTCTGGTGACAGCATGGACCATAGCATCCATATGGTCTTCAGTAGGAGTAGGAGTATAGACCACAGACATCAACACAGCCCTCTGTCTCCACATGGGCCACAAACACCAAAGCCTCAGGTGGCAGCTCAGTCTGCTCATTTTAACATGGTCCTTGGTGGCATAACAGCCTATGGCCAACAACATGGATTCAGGCTACAAGCACAGACCACAGACATCCAATGGCCTTCAGTGGTAACATGGGCCATGGGCATCAACACAGCCCTGGCTACTGAAGGACCACAGACCCAGACATGGCCTTCAGAGGCAGCTCAGATTATGGACATGAACATGGCTTCAGGGGCACCCCAGACCATGCATGGCCTTCGGTGGTAACTTGGGCCAGGGACATCAACATGACTTCCAGCTTTGGTAGGATCACGGATATCTACATGAATCTCAGGCTTCAACATGGCCTGGGGCAGTGGTTCATAGATACCAAAGGGACCTCCAGGGGCAGCACAGACCATAGTGGTCTTTTGAGGAGGTTCAATCCAGGAAATGAACTGTTCTTCATCTAGGACATCCTGTTCAAGAGAGACAAGGAGATTGTGTGGCTGGGTAATTGTGTTCAGGATGCTGAGTTTGTTCAAACTCTCATTACCCTGTTGGCTCTACTTGGCATTGACATGGTCCTCTCTCCACCACAGCCTTCTCTCACAGCTGTCATGTCTCCAGTTTTGTCTCTCTCTATCATGCACTCATTGCTCTGCTCCTCCATCTTTCCCACCTCTTCATTGAATATTTGTCATAGTGGCATTGGAAACTGTGGTGTGTGTGTGTGTGTGTGTGTGTGTGTGTGTGTGTGTGTGTCTGTGTCTGTGTCTGTGTATGTACATACATATATACATATATATATATATATTTTTTTTTCTTAAACAGCACATTCAAACATTCATTGCAAAGAATCATTGGTCTGATTCAAGGTCTCTGGCCTCTGAAGGACAATAAATACTGGACCATTGCTGAGATTCATCTAGGATATCCTGCTGTTGCTCAGAGTCAGGGTGATGTTGTGGCTAGGAATGGTGTCTGGGGGCAGGTTCTGTGCGGGATCCTCATTGCCAGACACTTTCCTGCTCTTGATATCTTCTGCCTTGAGGCTCCCAGGGATTGACCTTTGTGCTTGTAGCCTGTGGGCGGTGCTGCCCAACACTCTCTGTCTCTCAACAGGGTAGGCAGAACTTGCTGCATCCTCAGTGGCTCCATGCTGGCTTCTGGCTGGCAGGCCTAGGAACAATCCTATTCTGTATGACCTGTTTCTGCAGGAGCTCTAGGCCTCAACACATCTCGTGTCGTTGATGCCAGCCCCAGAGCTCATCAGACATGACATTTGTGCTTGCAGCCTCCCGGCTGAGACTCGGCAGTGAAGGATATTTGTTATTCTCTGCAGTGTGCAGCTCTGCTTCGCCATCTTTCCTTGCAATTTTGCGAGTTTGCTGTTTAAAAGCATCCTCCTGTAAGACTTGCCTTTTTCCTCAGCTGCTCTGGAGCTATTGTCAGCCCTGCAGACCCCTCTTCTGCCACTGCATCACCCCTGGGAGCCTCCAGGGGTCTCTCAGACTTCTCAGAGTGAGTGCTGGCAGTTGCTGCCATTTTTGCTTTCTTCTGCCCATGGTTGGATTTTTATATTAATATCTGGGCACCATTTTCCTTATCAAGAAAAAAATGATTAGTGAGAAATCATTATCTAAATAACATCTTTATGAATTTAAGTCTAATGTCTGGGGGAATGTAATCTATTGAGCTGTTAAAAATACCAATTATCTTAGTCTTTGGCTCCAGCTTCCTGTTGGGTGTTTAAGATCATACAGGTGACCAAAACTGTTCATTTAATTTTTTACTGTCCAGGCCAGGGGAGGATCTGATCCACATGTCACTTGGGCTTGGGAGGAACCTCTGGCTCCTTTAGATTTTCTTCCATCAGTTGTTCTGTCTTTCACAAAAAAGTCAAAAGCCTTGCTTGACTGAGGCTTTTCTTGGAAGCACTGAGAAAATTTCTTCTTTGTAGACTGGACACTTGTTAGAGTCCACCTAGTGGAGTGTCCTGAGCAGGAGGACAGGTAAATCATCAGGGCTAGAGGACATTTGGGGAAATATCTCTGTAGTCCCTGGGACCTAGTAAATTTTAGAGGACAAGGGGCAAAATACTATACTTCTCAATCCCCTTGACCACATTCTGTAGGTAGGCCCTTAAGTATGCTATTGACCACCCAGACTGGCAAGTACCTGCGGTCTGGAACTTTCACTACTGTGCAATATTTAGATAAAGCTTGAGCAAAACCCAAACACTTCAAAGTAAATCTTGATTAGATATATATTTTATTCTTTTAAGCTAATACTTATAACTATTACTAAGAAGTTGATAACTTAAGAGAATGCAATTGATTTAAGTAGAGGTTTGACTACCCTTAAAGGCAGGCTGCATGCCCAGCAGTAGGCGCCAGCAGAAAATGAGCCCTGCAGAATCTTTGGAGATCCCTTGTGTCATAACAGCATGTCAGGGCTCTTCCTTTAAAAAATTGTCTTATTTATAATTTTTATTTTATTCTATTTATGCACATATATTTCCTTCTCTCTTTTTAAAAAATCCTGTAGATCCTTTACATACATATTATGGCTTCCAGTTTAGTGTTTCTATGGGATTCCTGAGTGTGTAAACAAATGAGGCTCTGTCTCTTGTGCCTTCTCTTGGGTTCTTTCCCTTCTGTTCATTTGTTTTGACCAATTACAATGTGTTAGTTTTTGTCTTATCTCAATATATGATGCTGTATTTTGTTATTTTTCCATGGAATCCTATTTGTTTTCCAATGAGAGACAGAAAGGGAGTGCATATGGGTAGGAGAGGAAGTGTATAGGAACTGGAGGAGTAGGGAGAAGGAAAACCATGATAAGGATAAATTACATGAAAAATATCTATTCTGTGAAATAATATCTATTTTCAATAAAAGAAAAAAATGTAGAGGTTTGATATCAGAGTATACACTATTGACTTTATACATTGCCTAAACGTCATCTTTTACACTTCCTGTAACTCACTCAGACCTTCCTACCTTGCTTAGCAGTTTTGCTTTTCTTTACATCCCTCTTCACACAGAAACCTCTCTTTACTAAAAATGCTTTCATTTTACACCATTTTGACATTTCTTCTATGTATTGTTTTCCTTTTATTTTATTTCTTTTCTTAATACCATGAGACATGGTACATAAGAAAGAAAAATAAGTCCAAACAATACACATAGGGTAATAAAATAAATAAATATTACCCATATACATATTGTTAAACTATGAGGCTTCATAAGATCTCAGAAAAACCCCATAGAAAACACAAGAAAGTTGAACAAGTTTTGTTCTTTGTGGAGTCTATAGAATGACGCATGCAGTAGCTGTGTTTTGAATTTAGTTTCTATAGACTCTACAAAGACCAAAAACCCGTACCCATGTGCATGCCTCAAAATGAAGATAAAACAAAAACAAAGCAAGCAAGCAAATAAACAAACAAAAACAAAACCAAAAAGAGGAGAAAAACTTATTAAGTTACTTCCCTCCAATAAAGAGGTCAAATTGTACGATAATAATATTATACTGATTGATATTTCTCACTAGAGGCTAATTTTTATTTACTTTTTAAATTTATTTTATTGAGCCATACATTTTTCTCTGCTCTTCTCCCTGCCTCTCCCCTCCCCTTCAACCCTCTCCCATGGTCCCCATGCTCCCAATTTCTCAGGAGATCTTGTCTTTTACTACTTTCCATGAAGATTAGATCCATGTATGTCTCTCTTAGGGTCCTCATTGTTGTCTAGGTTCTCTGGGATTGTAAACTATAGGCTGATTTTCTTTTCTTTATGTTTAAAAACTACTTATGAGTGAGTACATATGATAATTGTATTTCTGGGTCTGGGTTACCTCACTCAATATGATGTTTTCTAGCTCCATCCATTTGCCAACAAATTTCAAGATGTTATTTTTTTTTTTTTGCTGTGTAGTAGTCTATTGTGTAAATGTACCACATTTTCCTCAACCATTCTTCAGTCAAGGGGCATTTAGGTTGTTTCCAGGTTCTGGCTATGACAAACAATGCTGCTATGAACATAGTTGAGGATATGTCCTTGTGGCACGATTGAGCATCCTTTGAATATATACCCAAAAGTGGTATTGCTGAGTCTTGAGGAAGGTTGTTTCCTAATTTTCTGAGAAATCGCCACACTGATATCCAAAGGGGCTGTTTGTACTCCCACCAGCAATGCAGAAGTTTTCCCTTTACCCCACAACCTCTCCAGCATAAGTTGTCATCGGTGTTTTTGATCTTGGCCATTCTTACAGGTGTAAGATGGAAGCTCAGAGTTGTTTTGATTTGCATTTCTCTGTTGACTAAGGATGTTGGGCATTTCCTTAAGTGTCTTTCAGTCATTTTAGATTCCTCTGCTGAGAGTTCTCTGTTTAAGTCTGTACTCCATTTTTTTTTATTGGATTATGTTTTCTTTTGGTGACCAATTTCTTGAGTTCTTTGTATATTTTGGAGATCAGACCTCTGTCTGATGTGGGGTTAGTGAAGATCTTTTCCCATTCTGTAGGCTGTCGTTTTGTCTTGTTGATCATGTCCTTTGCTTTACAGAAGCTTTTCAGTTTCAGGAGGTCCCATTTATTAATTGTTTCTTTCAGTGTCTGTGCTGCTGGGGTTCTATTTAGGAAGTGATCTCTGTGCTGATGTGTTCATGTGTACTTCCCACTTTCTCGTCTATAAGGTTCAGTGTGGCTGACTTTATGTTGAGGTCTTTGATCCATTTGGACTTGAGTTTTGTGCATGGTGATATATATGGGTCTATTTTCATTCTTTTACATGTTGATATCCAGTTATGCCAGCACCACTTGTTAAATATGCTTTCTTTTTTCCATTTGATATTTTTTTTGCTTCTTTGTCAAAAATCAGGTGTTAGAAGATGTGTGGATTGATATCCAGGTCTTCTGTTTGGTTCCATTGGTCCTCCTCTCTGTTCTTATGCCAATACCAGGCTGTTTTCAGTACTGTAGCTCTGTAGTAGAGTTTGAAGTCAGGGATTGTGATGCCTCCAGAAGTTCTTTTATTGTACAGGATTGTTTTGGCTATCCTGTTTTTTTTTTTTTGCTTTTTCATATGAAGTTGAGTACTGTTCTTTTGAGGTCTTTGAAGATTTTTTCTGGGATTTTGAAGGGCATTGCATTGAATCTGTAGATTGCTTTTGGTAAGATTGTCATTTTTACTATGTTAATTATGCCTACCCAAGAGCATGGGAGATCTTTTCACTTTCTGGTGTCTTCTTCAATTTCTTTCTTTAAAGATTTAAAGTTCTTTTCATACAGGTCTTCCACTTGTTTGGTTAGAGTTACTCCAAGATATTTTATGCTATTTGTGGAAATTGTGAAGGGTGTTGTTTCTCTGATTTCTTTCCCAGCCCTTTTATCATCTGTGTACAGGAGGGCTACTGATTTTTTTGAGTTAATCTTGTATCTTGCTACATTACTGAATGTGTTTATGAGTTGTAGAAGTTACTTGGTAGAATTTTTGGGGTTGTTTATGTAAACTATCATATCATCAGCAGAAGTGAGAGTTTGACTTCTTCATTTCCAATTTGTACCCCTTGATCTCCTTTTGGTGTCTTATTGCTCTAGCTAGGACCTCAAGAACTATATTGAAAAGATATGGAGAGAGTGGACAACCTTGTCTTGTTCCTGATTTCAGTGGGATTGCTGGGACTTTCTTTCCATTTATCTTGATGTTGGCTGTTGGCTTGCTGTATATTGTCTTTATTATGTTTAGGTATGTTCCTTGTATCCTTGCTCATTAGAGGCTAGTTTTAAAGAATCATCCAGTTTAATTTATGTTAGGCTGGAGTATGGAAAAATACCAGGAATTTCTTTTTTTAGGATCTTGAACAAACTAATATAGTCTAGAGATATCTTGTTGATTCTCTGTAAGACAAAAGTAACACATATTGGAATGTCTTCCATGTTTCTTTTGTATTACTGCCCTAGAATGTCCTCTGGAGTTTCCCCATTATCCTTCCTTAATTCTCTCTTTTTTCAGGAGTGACCACGAGGAAGGGAGAGGTCTGTCAGACTAGTCACCATTATTTCTGGAGACCTGAGTTTCTTATTTATGTCTTGTCTTCTCTCATTAGCAATTGTGAGGAAAAGAGAATTCACTCTTACCTACCCATTTCTACATGATTCTGATGCCCTGTGACTTTGATGAGGTTTTTGCACTTTGCCTGGCTAGTCTCAGCTTGCCATCCAAAAGAACTTCCAGAGTAAATATTGGCCCTAATGTATCAGGGAAGTCAGTTAAATTCTAGTGGTTTTATATGTCAAGGAAAGTCTTGGCTTGCTTGTTGGTTGAAATTCCAATATCACCCTTAAACATTGGTTTTGACCTTTTTTCAAATTGTTAATCAGTCCACATTCTATTCATCAGTCTAGATAGGCGGCCAGCACACCAGCACTCAGGATGAATTTTCTAATTAAAGAAGGCTATGAGTCAGCTGCCTGGATTAGGACAGCCATATTGTAATTTATCACATGTAACTGAATTTAGATCCCCATAATCTAGGGAATACTTGGCCCAGAAAACAAATAACAGTGATGACAGAAAATCTAAAAGAACGTGGAAAGAGATACCAGAGTGTGCTTTTCCCTTCGCCTCTCTGTGCCGCTGTAACTAGAAAGCAAAAACAAGAGCAGTGGTATCTAGGGTGAGATGGAGGCAGAAGCAAAAGCAGACTGTGAATGTGGATCAAAGGAGTCTCAGTTAGAGAAACACAAGCCTAGATGCCGGACAGAATGAACAGGCATTACTAAGACCCGGCAGATCTCTCTCACATCTCCAGTCTCCTGGCTTCAGTTCTTGCAGCTGCCCATTTGGGACAGCTCGTCTAGCAGTTAGTACTGTCCTTTGGGTCTGGGTTGGAATTTAAAGTTTCTCAAGACTTGATCCTGGGCTGCTGTAAACGTATGTGAGCTTTCCAGGGTAAGCTGCCAGTTCCTTTTGTCAGCTGGCCAGTGTTGGGGGCATATGGCTGGAGAAGGTTCAAATCCCCCCACCCTACCACCTAGCAAGTATAGTGTGCAAAACAGAGACTCAAAGAAACACCACGGAGGTCTGGTATCATTTCCTTAGTTTGATATAGGAAATGAAGTGACCTTATCTCATGACAGTAGAGCTCATCTGGCTCTTCTCTTTCCATGATCCCTTTGGGTATCTAGGAAGGTAAAAATCAAAAAGAGAAAGACTGAGAGAAGACAACGGGAATACTTCACTGCAGCGCTGGAAATTCCAAGAGTATGGTGATTCTCTGAAGTCTCAGTGATATCAAGACATTTTATGGGTGCTGTCATTTGGTTTATATCATGTGGTTGCATTAGCTAACATGGTGACAAGGTCACATGGTTGCTGCCATCTCAATAATGTCATTAACCAAAATAGTGGCCAAGTCACAGCACTGCTGCTATCTCGATGACATCATCAACCAAGATGTTGACAGAGGACCATGGTTTCTTTTTGTCTGTGGTGAGCTCAGCTCAATGATAAAATGAGCTCCTCTCTTACCCCCAAAATCAGAGCATGAGTCCCCATGAGATTCATGTACCTTATTGATTAAATGTGGACAGTTATGCCCCTTAATTAAAGAAAACACCCAAGTAATGTTAGCAGAGAAACAGCAGGAGATAGTAGTGTTGTAGGGTATCCATCAGAGAAGACTACTTGGACACAGGTTTAAGCAAATAGAAAGTCTTTATTAGCCAGCTAGTGATTGCGCTGGGTGTTCAGGATCCTACTATAGCTTGAGCCTTTCTTAGGGTGAGGTTTTTTTTTTTTATACAAAACTACATCCTCGATTGAGATACAAGAACAGTTAGCCAGAAGCAGAACTCTATAAACCAAAAAGCAAGGTTAGTACATTTTTCAGAACCAT
This sequence comes from Ondatra zibethicus, assembly GCA_004026605.1. Lineage (NCBI taxonomy): Eukaryota > Metazoa > Chordata > Mammalia > Rodentia > Cricetidae > Ondatra > Ondatra zibethicus. Next base: position 10,619 of record PVIU01007947.1, on the reverse strand, counting down.
GGACTTTGGTGAAGTAGGTCTTTGTTTTGGCTGGTGGTACTGGCTATGTGCCAAGAGCTTTACAGCCTAAAAGGTACTTCCATTACGGTGTCAGGTGTGCTAAGGTCTGGGGCTGCTAGACTGGCACTCAGGCAAGAGAAGGTGCCCAGAGATACATAGGCCCCAAACAGGGAAGTGAAGAAACAGAGGCATAAGGAATTCTATGGTCACAATGAAAGGAAGGGAAGCCTGTACCCTCGTCAGCAGTTATAGCTGGCAATACCAAGTGGTGTCATCTGGATCTCAGTCTGGTCTCCCTTCGGCTCTCAGGGATAAGCTGTTGCTAAGGAAAGACTACATGAAAGAAGTAGAAACAATGTGGAGGTGTGCACGTTGTCCTTGACACTGGTCTCTTGGAGGCATATGGAGAATCTAGAAGGGAGAAAACAACTTGGATACCATTTTGTTCCACCCAAGAGTGGCCTGGGCTGAGGTTAGTTGAATTGGTGGCTCTCTGTTCTGTTAGGAATTAAAGTTTCTTAGAAATCAACTTGTTAAAAATAGCTAATCCTGATTTAAACTCTTAGCAGTCTCAGTGGCACTTTTATCCAGTGAGGAAAGCAACTGCTTGGGTACCACGTGATCAAAGACAGTGCTGGAACGTGATCTAGTCTACCAGGTTCTAGAAGGGCTGTGTGGTAGAGAAAGAATCTTGTGCTCAAAGGGGGAAGATGTGGAGTTACCATAGTATTATTTACATCCTCCACGTGCCACTTGTTAGCCTCAGAAAAACAGCTCAGGTAAGAGGGCCATTGCAAGAAAAAAAAAGGCTTTTTTTCCCCTTTTTTTCCCAGGGTGTGGTCTCGTCACTGGTGTTATCCTCAGAGAAGCTCTGTAACACCCCTATTTGGGTCACCAAATATGTTTCCAGAAATTTTAGGAAGCCCCTCTGTGGTTGCCTGATGATACTGGGGAAACTAGTGCTTTTCTCTTCAGGGTCTCTGTTTTATTCATAAAAGAATTTAAGCATGAATCAAAACAGAAGCATGGGGACAGTTTTCTTAGGGTTTGAAAGAAGAACGTGTAAATCTCAGCAGCTGCCTAGAGGAGAGGAATGGAGAAAAGAAGGGGTGACAAGCAACTGCCTTGCAGGGAGGGGAGCTTCAGAGGAAGATTAAGAAAGCTCAAAGCACCAGAGAAATCACATTTAGATCAGAGCTATGAAGAAAGAATGGAAATAGTACATTTTCTGAGTAATTCAGGGAAAAGGATAGACTTTTTCCAGTGTGGCCATGTGGCTGCATGGCTGGATATATTTTTTATATTTCATTTACATGATAGTTTAGTTAGTTATAAAATTTGAGGTTTGAATTTGTTTTTATACAGCACATAAGACATCATCGTATATTGAATTCTTGTACTCAGAATTACTTTTCGTCGAATGCTGAATGAACTGTTAGTTGAAGTTGAATGCTGATCCATTTTTTTCTTTGTTGGTTGTTGCCATTTTGTTCCTTCTGAGAGATTTGAAGAATTTCTCCTTGAATTTGTGATTACATAGTCTTACTATAATGAATTTATATATTTTCTTATCTAATTTACTTGAGAATATATAAGGCATTTAACTTAAGGGCATATTTATTTTGAATTCTTAGAATACTGTGGTCATCATTTTATAAAACATTTTACTTCTTTGCTTAATTTTTCCTCTTTGAATTTTCTAGTGATACAGATTGCAGTATGATTACTATCAATGTTCATTATCCATATAACTTGAATAAATAAATATGGAATGTGTATATAATACAGACATATAAACACACACAATTTATAACTATAGAGTTATAAGTTGCATATTATATGTCATGAGTCAATCAGCTTATTTTATTTATAATTTTTTGTCTCTTGTTACTTTTATTTAAAGTTTATTTACTCTGGAGTCTATTATCAGCTGCTCATATGTTTCTTGCAGAAAGAAATGAGTCTTTGTTGTTTCTTTATGTATGTGTTGCCTCAGGGTAGAATATTCTGGTGTTTGAGTCGCTTGGAGTTTCTTTAATTTGGTATAATATAAAAGGAAAATATATTTATATGGTTATGTGGCTATGTAGCTATAGTAGATTGAAAGAGAAAACAAGCATTTAGAGATAAGCTTATACCCCAGTAGTAAGAAATGGTAGATATGTCTTAAAGGAGAAGAAAGGGGTCACAGCAATGTATATGTGCTTTTCAGTACAGAAAGCAAAATAATCTGGGACCATCTAACACTGAGACACTTGTCCAATGTATTTCAGTACTCCCAGAGAAGTAATACTTTAGATAGCATATTTACTAATAACACCATTAAGGAAAAGTTAAGTATAGAATTCAAGTATTATGCTAATGTAGGTAGCATAGATATTTGCATAATGGAGTTTAGAAGATTACCATAGAAATAGTTACACTAAATAAGAGAGTTTATGCTTTAAGAGGAAAACATCAATCATCTGGAAAGTTTGGCATGCTTTAGCTCATGTTTTCATGATTCTGGGTAAATATATTGAAAAAAATGGCAGGTTGTTTGACAGTATCTAAAGATTTTAAATTGGATAGTTTTCTATTAAGTTTGAACATGGTTAAAAAGATCCCTTTAAATTTAGGTCTTTATTGTCTAAATTGTGCTGACTAACAAACCATCTCTAACAAACTCAGGCCTTGAAACAATATCCATGAGACTATGGGTAGTTGGTTGCTATGCTTACCTGAAGTAGGCTTCTTGATCTTGGTTAGGCTGGCTTGCATGCCTGATGGTCAACACTGGCTGGTCCAGAAAGCCTCCTTCATAAATGCTTGGTGGTTGAATATTGCTGTGTACATTGTGAAGTCAGACAAGGCCAGGTGAATTTCATCACTGAGTACTGGGCTAAGCTTGCTTTTTTAAGTTTCTTGCCTGAAAATGTTTCCATAGGAGTCTGTGAAACACTGAGTTTGATTAGATGTGATGACACAGGCCTTTAATCCCAGAACTGAGTAGGAGGGACAGCAGAATCACAAATTGGAAGCAACCTTGGCTACTTAGTGCATTCCAGGCCAGCTAGGCCTCAAAGTGAGACCGCGTGTCAACCAAGCAACCAACTGGTCACCCACCCGTCTACTCAGACAACTACCTGCCTACCCACCCAACCACTCAACAATAGGTTGAACCTAGTCTACCAACCAAACAAAACTCCCCAAACCCCACTCATTCCTATGACGGCTAGTCCTGGGACATGGTCACATCTGACCTGTTTTACTGGCTAAAGTAAGTTATAATACTGAATCCAAGGGAAATGGAAAAGTAGAACTTACATTTAGAAGGGTAGAAGAACAGTTAAACTGCCAAGGCCAAGGGCATAGAAAGACAGAATTGTGAACATCTGACAATCTATTTATCATACTCTAGTGGGCAAATAATCACTCTGTCCCACATAGTGCATTTCTGGGTGGAAAACAGATGAAACAACACCGGGCATGGAATCAGAGACTTCTTGGCCATGAGATGATGTCCACAGCTTAGAGAGTAAGGGCAGTAAAAGGAAGCCAACAGTGGCTAGATTCTGAAAAGCGTGTTTTGTGAAGATGTGCACTGGTAAATTTCATGTTAACTTGACACAAGCTAAAGTTATGTGAATGGAGAGACCCTCAGTTGGGAAAATGCCTCCATAAGATCCAGCTGTAAGGCGTTTTCTTAATGAATGACAGATGTGGGAGGGTCCAGCCCATGTGGGTGGTGCCAGCCTGGACTGATGGTCTTGGGTTCTATAAGAAAGCAGGCTGAGCAAGCCATGAGGAGCGAGCCAGCAAGCAGCAGCACTTCATGCCTTCTGCGTCAGCTCCCGCCTCCAGGTTCCTGCTTTGCTTGAGTTTCTGCCCTCACTGCTTTTGGTGATGGACTGTTACATGGAACTGTGTGTAAAATCAGCCCCTCCCTCCCCAAGCTGCTTTTGGTCATGGTGTTTTATCACAGGAATATTATCCCCAAGTAAAACAGTATGATTTTCAAAGAGTAAACTTTTAGAAGGAGATGATAAATCCTAATAGGAACTACCTCGCATATCGTAGAACTGACCCCTCAACCTGGCCAGCACTCTAACAGCAAATATTTGCTAAGGAGTTGTCAGAGGCCAGATGCCTTCACAGTGACTGGAGTAATACAGAGAATAAGGATGATTTCTCTCAAGACACTTTCAGTCTATTAGTAAGATATGATGTTCCATAAGAGGATCAGTGCTGTAACAACAAAAGGTAGCAAACATAAAAAAAAGCCTCATAAGACTGCACTAAAACAGGGCTGGAGAGGTGGCTCAGTAGCCAAGAACACTTCCTGTGCTTATAGAGGACCCAAGTTCAGTTTCCAGCACCCATGTCGGGTGCCTCACAATTACCTGTAATTCTAGTTCCCTGCGATCTGACTCCCTTCTCTGGCCTCCACAGGAACCTGTGCACATGTAGCATACACACACACGCATGTGCACATATGTGCACACACACCCCAAATCTTTAAAAAGTTTGCTCTAAAATATCCAGTTATTCAAGATGCTTAAAATCATGAATATAGCTTTAATAATATATTGAAATCTAATGGTGGACATTCGCTTTTCATAACTAGGCCATCAAAGTATTTAAACTTTCAAAAGAAAGGGATGTTTATATTAAAACTCAGTTACAAGTGGCACCCTAAATGAATTTCACAGAGATTTGAAAGAATTATTATGACTTCTAAAACAGCTTCTCCAAATCTCTGTGAGCTAAACGTAGGAGACATGAACAGTTTTCCACATCTTCTGGGCCTCAAGTATTTCCACTTGCACAGTGCTAATAACAACACTAACTCGATTGATGTGTTGACAGGAGAATCAGCTAACAGAGAGCATTGCCAAGTACTGTGGAAGTCCTAAGTGCTGTGGAACTAGGTCAATAATGGACCTTGGCTTTCTCCCAGTTGCTCCTGAAAGGGAGAAGGAGTTTGATGACAGTTGAGTGACCATTTAACCTGCTAATCAGGCAGCTGGCAGAATGCCTGGTGATAAATAGAAAGAGAAAATTTGTAAGAGGCAAAGATAGGAGAAGCAAAACAGATGAGAGCCTGTTTCCCCAGAGGGTACTGGCGGCATTTTGGGCAGGATGAGTCTTTGTTGTGCACGATTGTTCACTGTGTTCAGGATATTTGGCATCACAGATACTTGTGGGACTCCATGCCAGGACTCCATTTCCTCCAAACTGTGAAAACAGCAATGACCCCAGTGACAAATGCTGACTAATTTCCAAACTCAATACCTCCTGTAGTTGAAAAGTCACTAAAATGAGAGCGAAGAGCCCTTAGCAAGCAATATTATCAGGGGTTTAGAGGGGGCAGAGTTTAAAGATGCAAGGATGTGTTGAAGTGAAAGGTCTAATTAGAACGACAGCAATACTTTACTGCTTGAGTGGATTGTAGCCAAGTCAATGCATTTTGCACAGGGCTCTCAGATTATTCCTCTAAACAGTTATTCCATCTCACTGTGGCTCCACTCAAAAGCCTCCAGAAACTTCTTATTGCTTATAACTGCAGGTCACATTTGTTGGACTGATATTTTCCTTCTCTCCAAAACTTATTTCTGATCCCTCATCTTCTATTTTCTTTTATGGACTTCTCTGGTTCCAGTTAGCAGAAACTGACAAAAGAACGTTGAGGTCCAGAATGACCAAGATGGGAAATGAACTAATGTTGACCTATTCGAAATTGAAAAGTGTAACAGCCTGGCATGGAATCAACTCCAAGGCATAGTCCTTTATGGTATTCATGAGCAGTAGCCCCAAAGTTCCAGTGACCCCTTCTTCTTTGTGGTTGCCTGACTTAGAATCACCTAATGGTTTTCTAACCCCAGGCTCTTATCTGGACTATGGATCTTTGTCCCTCGCCCAAGTCTTTGTTTCTTATGTTTTCTCCACCCCTTCTGCCTGGTCCTCTTGGTATAGCTTGTTATTTCCAGAAGACTAAACTACTGTAGTAGATCTATAAATTGAGTGCAAGATTTATTGCTACATAAAAAATTTGTCTACGTGAGACCTCAGGGTACAGAAATAGGTGTTCTCTTTTTTATCCAGTCCATGTTATTTTACCACCATCATTTTAAAATGAAGAATATCTACAATATCACATAGAAAAAAGTATCATGTAAAGCCAAATATTCTTAAGATGTTTAACTCAGAAATTGAAACTTGGCTTTCCACTCACATAACAGAAATCTTGGCTTTATCTTCTCTGCTCCCTCTCTCTCCACTCCCTAACTAGTCCTCATATCTTGATGATCTCACCAGCGAAATAATTTTCAAATGTCTTCATTTCTTTTAATCCTACCAATGGGTTCTTAGTTCAGGTTCTTAGAATCTTTCACCTGCATTATTACAAATCTAGCTTGATCACTGCTTGATCTCTATCATTTTCCTCTGCCAGAAATCTTCTTAATTATGCTTACACTCAAGCATTATCATCTTGCTTCCCTACCTAGAACCATTTACCATTTCTCCTTTGATCCCAGGCTAAAACTGGAAATATACAGTAAAACACAAAGTCTTTTCATGGCCTGATACCGGCTCATCTTCTCAGTCTTGTTTCCTATGTTTTCTCCCAACTCTGTACCTATATACTGTGGCTAATGAAGGCTCTAGGGAATGAGTCTCCTCTTGCTCCAATTCCTGTTGGGATGGATGTGTGTGCACAAGTGCACATGGCAGACAAACAGAGTATTTTGAAGAAGTCTGTGCAAATAGGGAGCTAGCTACATCAGCTACTGATCATAGTGTGTTGGAGACATTGATGATGGGAGACTTTCCATTAATATTCCAGCTAACATCACTGAGCACTTGCTATGTGCCACACGGAATTATAACTTTTCTCTGAGGAGTAACTCATTTACATGTTGCTGTTTTCGTTTTATAGATAAGGGTACAAGGCACTGAGAAGTTAAACTGTGTGAACATGACCATCTTACTAAGGAACGTCAAGGGGAGGCGCAATTGCCAGCAGTCTGACCAGAGTCCAGGGAGACTAGCCTGCTTTAGGCAGCCATCACTCCTTTCTGTTTGCTATGAGATGTCATGGTCCAGAGTCAGTGCTGCTCACTTGCTTAGAGCCCCTAATGGCAGCCCGGTGACAAGAAGTGATAAAGGGGTATTGTGTTTAGAGGAGAGCCAATGGCTTCTATCTGTTGGGGCTGTAGGAACCTGGACAGTTGAACAGCTAGAGCGTAGTCTTGATGGAAACACCAAAGAGTTGTGATCTACAAAGATCCAGAATTACTGGCCTGACCTCAGACTGCCATTGCCCCTTCTGGTCTCAGACATCAGAACAGGACTTCAGGAGGTTGGCAGAGAGACCTGTCAATCAGGAGAGATTTGACCAATCCGGTGAAAATTCTTAGAATGGAGTGGGAGGGACTGTGTTGGTGCTGAATTTTAGTAGAGAAAGGCGGCCATGACTGGGGCTAAATACCAGGGACTCTATGTGTGTTAACTTTAATTTTCTCGTGGATCCTGCAAAGTGTGTAATCCGTCTCATTTTACTGATGAGGAAATGGCCTTAGAAATGTTAATATGCCCAGGTTACAGCATTAGTAAATCTCTGAGCAGGGCTATGAATCTAGTTCTAATTATTTCCAAGGTCTATTTTAACCTACTGCCTCTCCATATAAGGTCTGTTGCTTTCTGTATGTGTACACCTTATGTGCATATATGCAATAGAACCTCTGTCTGAATCACCGAGTGAAAAGTGAGCAGTATGAGGCCTGTCTAATGGATTACACAAGGAAATACTTGCAAGAATTTAGGGGGAAAATCAGAATCAGGTACATTATAATAACAACCATAAAAACACAGGGCAAATTTTCTTTTACTCTCCACACTAGGAATTCATCTCAGATGTTAACTTATCTCCTTTGCAAATCTTTGCTTATGTGTAAGAAGTTCATAGTGGGCAGACACTGGGAATTACAGGGCCTAGTGCACCCACTGTATGCCAAGGAAGACTCGGGGGCAGCAGTGGGATTGCCCAGCCAGTTGAGGGGCTGAGGCCAGAGAGTGGAGCTCCCGAAAACCAACAAGACCAGAGATTTTCCTGTAGGCCCAAGGGCAGATTCAGAGAGCATTGTGGAGCTGGGGAATGATGAAATAAAGTCATACTCTAGAGGGACTGTTTTGAAGTTGTGTCACAGTGGGGGGGGTATAGGGGAGACTGAAAGATGGGGTGCTCAAAGAACAGAGGTATGCAACCTGGAGTTGAGACAAGGTAAAGGAGTGGGGATGGGGGTGAGGGATAGAGGGAAAGCATTAAGATACTATAAGAGGGAACAAAAAGAGCTGTTTGGTTGTGGGGAGTGGTCGTGGGCTTTGAGTGAGAAGAGTGAGAGCATTGTAGTGGGATCTGGGAAGCAGAAGTGGAAACTCATTTGGGGTGAAAAAGATTTCAGTTTTTAAATAGATTTCTAATATCATCTTGGATTTGGAGGAGTATTCTCTAAAGAACCAGGCTGGAAATGTTTCCATAACAGAGATTATCATACTCCTTGCTGTTCCCAGATACCACCATTTGGAAAACCATCCCTCCAGGATTCCCCAAACCAGAGATGAGCCTTCTGTTTCTAGTGATCTCACTGCCCCAGGATGAAGGCAGCCTCAGGATAATAAATCAGATAATTATCTCCATCCTTGCAATGACAATAATGGTGTCGAGGCAGGCTAAAATTCATCAGAGGCAGCTTCACAAGTCCCCAGGGAGACTCAGGATAAAGGATATGATTGTCAGAATCTGCCTCTGCAGCATCACACCAGGGCTCTGTAATGACGGCCGAGGGCCACACTGTGCCTCCAGAGGAATGACTGTGGAGATGAAAAGGAGAGAGGCACCTACATCCTAGCCTGATACCCCACCAAGCTTGTGTGGATTTCTGCCTCAGTAATTAGAAGCACAGCGCAATAAATATTGAGAGACGCTACTGTAAACATTCTAGAGGACAATGAAATTAGAAATAATAAGCAGATGGGCTTTTATTCAAAGCAAATCATGCCAGATGGACTCAGTATCTCTTTCTTTTCTTTTTTGATAAAAGTACAAAGTTGGTAGATGAAGGGAAAATGGCATGCTTGATGTCATATGTTTGAAGATTGTTACAACACTGGAGTTGTCCAAGAAGTCTCATTTGCAGAATTGGCTCAGAATGCCAGGAATAGAAGCATATACCTGACAAAAATGCTGATAAATGCTGCTAATTGGGCAATAAAATTTTCCCGAGCTCTGGGTTGTCTTCCAGCCTCAGGAGGGGGCACTTCCAAGAGAATATAGAACATTGAGACCCAAGGGACCTTAGGGATCAGCAGTTGCTGCCCTCTCATTTAAGGGTGAGGAAATTCCACCAGAAGAGAGTGATTTCCCAAAGCTATGGCTAGAAGAGGGTGATTGACAGTCAGCCCCGCAGTGAGAAATCTACACACCTCTCTGTTTCCTAGAAAATAATGTGAGCAAGTCCAATGTGAAAGGATGCTGGGGACAGAGGTACAGTACCAAAGCCCAGCCACAGAGCTTAGTCCTCATGGGGGTGCAGCCTTAGGCAAAGCGGAGCTGGGTCAGAGCTATCAGAGTGCTTTGCTGTGCAGGCTGCGCTTCTGAGGCCTCTGTGCTGGTGTTGAGCCATGTTTAATGGTAGTGGTTCGTTTTTGTTCTGATGCACGTATGTAGGTGAGAGAACTCTGGAAACTCAGGGAGACCCAGTGACCTGCCTATGTAGGACCATAAAGCCAGCATTCCACAGAGCGGGGACACAAGCACAAACCTTCCTCTTAGTCAGTTTCTATTTTACCCAGATTTTGATTCTGCTAAAAGTCTGATGTACAGCTAGACATCCTCGTGCAGAAGGCTTTATCTCCACGGGCTGGGTCTCTACACAGTCTCACAAATCAGCTTTTAGCTCTGCTTTCTGAGGAACGCTTAAAATCTCTGGTTCCTTTCTCATTCTTGGAAACATGTTTATCCCCCCATAGTAGTGTGTGCCTTGACCTTAATACTTTGAAAGCAGAGGCAAGAGGAACAGAGGCAAGGTCATCCTCGGCTACACAGCCAGTTCAAACCAAAATGAGAACTAAAACAAAATAAAAGCAAAGGCTCTTCTCTCTATCAAACTCGGGGCCCAGCCGTTTGTCAACCTAAAATGCATGTACTTTATGAGAACTAATTCCCAGGCAATCATTTCACCCACAAGAAGCTTCCTGCCTTTTAGGATGCTTCATTCAAAACCAGTCTCAATGTCAAGTGTGTGATACAGTGAAGGGTCTTGGGTCTTGTGTCAAAGAATTGTCTGTTGGATGCCTGATGTGAGGCGAATAGTCAATACGTGTTTACTAAGTGGGGTTGAGGTTGGGACATTTCCTCTCAGAACCTTGCATTGCTTTTTGATGCCTGTGCAGAACATCTGTAGCTCTCAAGGGCAAGTCTGGATACCCACAACTCCACCCAGGGCACTGCAGGACCTAAGCTCTTAAGGGAGAGGCAGGTTGACCTTGAAAATGAGTTGTTAATAAGTGATTTTTTTCTTTTCACACAGGCTTTTGTATGTATGTGAAGGTACACATGGATGTGTAGGTGTGCATGT